>OZ001252.1:968322-1247581 GCA_963924025.1 Ischnus inquisitorius
GAAAAGAAAAGGGGCAGCATGGGCGACCTCTGTAGCCCGACGCCCTGTAACACTACTAAAAAAAAAAAAAGCAGAAGAGTCAACGCTGACCCTTCACAGACGAGCTTGGTGGGCCTATATCGCAGGGGTCTCATTTCCCTGTAACCGCGGTCTATCCATGATATAGAACCATACAGCAGCACATGTTTATAACAATAACTCGTAAATTACTCGAAGTTCCTTTAATCGGAAAAAATATCTGGGTCGTGTAATGTTATAGACTGACAGAATATTGCATTAATTTTTCACTGGTTCCACTTTGTTAATATAACGCATAAACAAAGAGTTCAATCACCGATGTGTCTTAAAACTTTGAGTGTTCCGTTTATCGAGCAAAAATTTAAAGAACACGTTAGAGAAATTCATTTATTTACCTTTCCCTATCGAATAGTGTGAATAGCCCATATTAGTCGGTAAAATAGTTCTTAATTATAAACAAACATAACGAAAAAAAAAAGATAAACATGAATCTTGGCCTTAAGGTGAGGTGATACTACGCGGTCGGTAGCCAAAACTCTATTCCAGGTTGTTGCACCTAGGATGATATTGCGGATAAAAGAAAAGAATGTTGCTCTCCGTAAAATAATTCTGAACAGCTACGTTCTTACCTTTTATCCGTAGGACCAAACGTGACGGAGAAATTTACGGATCTGACGAGTAGCTCTGTCTCTCTCGCACCTATACAAGTTTCACATCCCCTTAAAGTAGTCCGAGCGCGAGGTGTTCATTTCACATAAGTTCGACGAAAATAAGAGAGCATTGCAAACATTTCCCGATGGCATAAAAATCGGAAAAATTCATGCATATTAAAGGTACTGGAAAGATTAATTTTACATAATAACAATTCCAAAATGTTAATGACTAATTGAAGACAAAAGAAGTTGTTCAACAAATTTCCCGGTAACGCAACTATTTTTTTAATGAAAGTGATTCATTCATTTTTCTGAAAACGTAATTTTTTCAGACTTTCCTGAAGATTTTGTATTTTAGTGTTTTTTCCAAAAAAAAAGGCAAAATCTTTGCAAAAATTGGAAAAAACTTATACGTATTCAGAAAAATTAACGAATTATAGTCATAAAAAAAAAGTTAGATTACAGCGATATTTGTTGAACAATTTTTTTTCATTCATTTATTATAAACAATTTTGAATTATTTTATGTCAAATTCATCTTTCCAGTACCTTTAATATGCACACATTTTTGCAAATTTTTATACCATGGAGAAGTGTTTGCAATGCTCTTTCATTTTCGTTGAACTTATGCGAAATGAACAACAGGCGCTGGAATACCTTAAGTCCTTTTTAAGAGCCGCACATAAAATAGTGACAAAACGTACGAATCGCAAACCTGAGATATTTTGCCTGTGAATTTCCAACTGTACAAGACAAACAAAATTATATTTCGCCGTTTCCCAGGATATTGGAAAAACTTTTGAAACCCAATGAAGAAATTATAATATGATATATAACCTGTCCAAACGATATAGTATATGGAGTCAGTCATTTACTTACGACGATTGTACGTGTACCACATGCCAGCGCTCTTACTTAGGCATTCTTCAATCGCGGATATAATAATTTTCAATGGGAGGGAGTAATTGTTGAAGCACATAAAAAGCACAAAATTATACGATGCGTTTGAAATATTTTGTATGCGTTTTAATACCTTTTACAGTAGTGGGGGTGCTGAATAACGACATACCTAGCACCCCCACAGAAAATTTCAATTTTGGCGTTAAATACAACAGCACAAAAATTATCAATGAAGCACATAAATAGCACATAAAAAGCACAATATTTTGGTGTATCAAAAATTCAATTCAGACATAGTGGGGGTGTTAGCTTTACGCAGCTGAAATCCGACCATATCTCGTTTTCAGGAAAACACGATTTCGCTTCGACGCAACCACGACTTAACATCAAAAACTTACGGAAAGAGCATTTTTTCATAGACCCTTCGCGCTGTTTCTGTCAATTCGTCGTTCCTGCTTTCGTGCATCGAGTTTCAATTCTGTCGATGACGAAATCCGACCATGACCCGATTTCACGAATTACGACTTCACTTCGCCGCAACTTCGATGTACCATCGAAAATGTAACGGAAGTGCGTTTTTTCATGGACTGTCGCTGGTTTTGTCGGTTCGTCGTTCCTAAGTGTTGTACGTCGAGTTTCAACACCTTTGGCAACGAAATCCGACCATATCTCGTTTTCAGGAAAACACGACTTCGCTTCGACGCAACCACGACTTAGCATCAAAAACGTACGGAAAGTTCGTTTTTTTGGAGACCCTTCGTTGTTTTGGTCGATTCGTCGTTACTGACTTTTGTAAATCGAGTTTCAATGCCGTCGACAACGAAATCCGACCATGACCCGATTTCACGAATTAGGATTTCACTTCGACGCAACTTCGATGTATCATCGAAAATGTAACGGAAGTGCGTTTTTTCATGGACTGTCGCTGGTTTTGTCGGTTCGTCGTTCCTGAGTGTCATACATCGAGTTTCAACACTTTTGGCGACGAAATCCGACCATATCTCGTTTTCAGGAAAACACGATTTCGCTTCGACGCAACCACGAGTTAACATCAAAAACGTACAGAAAGTGTGTTTTTTTGTAAACTCTTTGCTGTTTTTGTCAATTCGTCGTTCTTAACTTTCGTACATCGAGTTTCAAGACTTTCGGCGACGAAATCCGACCATGACCCGATTTCACGAATTACGATTTCACTTTGACGCAACGTCGATGTATCATCGAAAATGTAACGGAAGTGCGTTTTTTTATGGACTGTCGCTGGTTTTGTCGGTTCGACGTTCCTGAGAGTTGTACGTCGAGTTTCAACACCTTTGGAGACGAAATCCGACCACATCTCGTTTTCAGGAAAACACGATTTCGCTTCGACGCAACCAGGACTTAACATCAAACACGTTCAGAAAGAGCATTTTTTCATAGACCCTTCGCGCTGTTTCTGTCAATTCGTGGTTCCTGCTTACGTGTATTGAGTTTCAATTCTGTCGATGACGAAATCCGACCATGACCCGATTTCATGAATTACGATTTCACTTCGACGCAACTTCGATGTATCATCGAAAATGTAACGGAAGTGCGTTTTTTCATGGACTGTCGCTGGTTTTGTCGATTCTTCGGTCCTGACTTTCGAACATCGAGTTTTAATACTGACAACGACGAAATCCGACCATGTCTCGTTTTCAGGAAAACACGATTTCGCTTCGACTCAACCACGAGTTAACATCAAAAACGTACAGAAAGAGCATTTTTTCATAGACCCTTCGCGCTGTTTCTGTCAATTCGTCGTTCCGGCTTTCGTGCATCGAGTTTCAATTCTGTCGATGACGAAATCCGACCATGACCCGATTTCACGAATTACAACTTCACTTCGACGCAACTTCGATGTATCATCGAAAATGCAACGGAAGTGCGTTTTTTCATGGACTGTCGCTGGTTTTGTCGATTCTTCGGTCCTGACTTTCGAACATCGAGTTTCAATACTGTCAACGACGAAATCCGACCATGTCTCGTTTTCAGGAAAACACGATTTCGCTTCGACGCAACCACGAGTTAACATCAAAAACGTACAGAAAGTGTGTTTTTTTGTAAACCCTTCGCTGTTTTTGTCAATTCGTCGTTCCTTACTTTCGGACATCGAGTTTCAAGACTTTCGACGACGAAATCCGATCACGACCCGATTTTATGAATTACGACTTCACTTCGACGCAACTTCGATGTATCATCGAAAATGTAACGGAAGTGCGTTTTTTCATGGACTGTCGCTGGTTTTGTCGATTCTTCGGTCCTGACTTTCGAACATCGAGTTTCAATACTGTCAACGACGAAATCCGACCATGTCTCGTTTTCAGGAAAACACGAATTCGCTTCGACGCAACCACGAGTTAACATCAAAAACGTACAGAAAGTGTGTTTTTTTGTAAACCCTTCGCTGTTTTTGTCAATTCGTCGTTCCGTACTTTCGTACATCGAGTTTCAAGACTCTCGACGACGAAATCCGATCATGACCCGATTTTACGAATTACGACTTCACTTCGACGCAACTTCGATGTATCATCGAAAATGTAACGAAAGTGCGTTTTTTCATGGACTGTCGCTGGTTTTGTCGGTTCGTCGTTCCTGAGTGTTGGACATCGAGTTTCAAGACCTTTGGCAAGGAAATCCGACCATATCTCGTTTTCAGGAAAACACGATTTCGCTTCGACGCAACCACAACTTAACATCAAAAACTCACGGAAAGTGGGTTTTTTTGTGAACCCTTCGCTGTTTTTGTCAATTCGTCGTTCCTTACTTTCGTACATCGAGTTTCAAGACTTTCGACGACGAAATCCGACCATGACCCGATTTCACGAATCACGATTTCACTTCGACGCAACTTCGATGTATCATCGAAAATGTAACAGAAGTGCGTTTTTTCATGGACTGTCGCTGGTTTTGTCGGTTCGACGTTCCTGAGTGTTGTACGTCGAGTTTCAACACCTTTGGCGACGAAATCCGACCATATCTCGTTTTTAGGAAAACACGATTTCGCTTCGACGCAACTACGACTTAACATCAAAAACGTACGGAAAGTGCGTTTTTTTGTGAACCCTTCGCTGTTTTTGTCAATTCGTCGTTCCATACTTTCGTACATCGAGTTTCAAGACTTTCGACGATGAAATCCGATCATGACCCGATTTTACGAATTACGACTTCACTTCGACGCAACTTCGATGTATCATCAAAAATGTAACGAAAGTGCGTTTATTCATGGACTGTCGCTGGTTTTGTCGGTTCGTCGTTCCTGAGTGTTGGACATCGAGTTTCAACACCTTTGGCAAGGAAATCCGACCATATCTCGTTTTCAGGAAAATACGATTTCGTTTCGACGCAACCACAACTTAACATCAAAAACGTACGGAAAGTGCGTTTTTTTGTATACCCTTCGCTGTTTTTGTCAATTCGTCGTTCCTTACTTTCGTACATCGAGTTTCAAGACTTTCGACGACGAAATCCGATCATGACCCGATTTCACGAATTACGATTTCACTTTGACGCAACTTCGATGTTTCATCGAAAATGTAACGGAAGTGCGTTTGTTCATGGACTGTCGCTAGTTTTGTCGGTTCGTCGTTCCTGAGTGTCATACATCGAGTTTCAACACTTTTGGCGACGAAATCCGACCATATCTCGTGTTCAGGAAAACACGATTTCGCTTCGACGCAACCACGACTTAACATCAAAAACGTACGGAAAGTGCGTTTTTTTGTCAACCCTATGCTGTTTTTGTCAATTCGTCGTTCCATACGTTCGTACATCGAGTTTCAAGACTTTCGACGACGAAATCCGATCATGACCCGATTTTACGAATTACGACTTCACTTCGACGCAACTTCGATGTATCATCGAAAATGTAACGAAAGTGCGTTTTTTCATAGACTGTCGCTGGTTTTGTCGGTTCGTCGTTCCTGAGTGTTGGACATCGAGTTTCAACACCTTTGGCAAGGAAATCCGACCATATCTCGTTTTCAGGAAAACACGATTTCGCTTCGACGCAACCACAACTTAACATCAAAAACTCACGGAAAGTGCGTTTTTTTGTGAACCCTTCGCTGTTTTTGTCAATTCGTCGTTCCTTACTTTCGTACATCGAGTTTCAAGACTTTCGACGACGAAATCCGACCATGACCCGATTTCACGAATCACGATTTCACTTCGACGCAACTTCGATGTATCATCGAAAATGTAACGGAAGTGCGTTTTTTCATGGACTGTCGCTGGTTTTGTCGGTTCGACGTTCCTGAGTGTTGTACGTCGAGTTTCAACACCTTTGGAGACGAAATCCGACCATATCTCGTTTTCAGGAAAACACGATTTCGCTTCGACGCAACCACGACTTAACATCAAACACGTTCAGAAAGAGCATTTTTTCATAGACCCTTCGCGCTGTTTCTGTCAATTCGTCGTTCCTGCTTTCGTGCATCGAGTATCAATTCTGTCGGTGACGGAAGTGCGTTTGTTCATGGACTGTCGCTGGTTTTGTCGATTCTTCGGTCCTGACTTTCGAACATCGAGTTTCAATACTGACAAAGACGTAATCCGACCATGTCTCGTTTTCAGGAAAACACGATTTCGCTTCGACTCAACCACGAGTTAACATCAAAAACGTACAGAAAGAGCATTTTTTCATAGACCCTTCGCGCTGTTTCTGTCAATTCGTCGTTCCTGCTTTCGTGCATCGAGTTTCAATTCTGTCGATGACGAAATCCGACCATGACCCGATTTCACGAATTACAACTTCACTTCGACGCAACTTCGATGTATCATCGAAAATGCAACGGAAGTGCGTTTTTTCATGGACTGTCGCTGGTTTTGTCGATTCTTCGGTCCTGACTTTCGAACATCGAGTTTCAATACTGTCAACGACGAAATCCGACCATGTCTCGTTTTCAGGAAAACACGATTTCGCTTCGACGCAACCACGAGTTAACATCAAAAACGTACAGAAAGTGTGTTTTTCTATAAACCCTTCGCTGTTTTTGTCAATTCGTCGTTCCTTACTTTCGGACATCGAGTTTCAAGACTTTCGACGACGAAATCCGATCACGACCCGATTTTATGAATTACGACTTCACTTCGACGCAACTTCGATGTATCATCGAAAATGTAACGGAAGTGCGTTTTTTCATGGACTGTCGCTGGTTTTGTCGATTCTTCGGTCCTGTCTTTCGAACATCGAGTTTCAATACCGTCAACGACGAAATCCGACCATGTCTCGTTTTTAGGAAAACACGATTTCGCTTCGACGCAACCACGACTTAACATCAAACACGTTCAGAAAGAGCATTTTTTCATAGACCCTTCACGATGTTTCTGTCAATTCGTCGTTCTTGCTTTCGTGTATCGAGTTTCAATTCTGTCGACGACGAAATCCGACCATGACCCGATTTCACGAATTACGATTTCACTTCGACGCAACTTCGATGTATCATCGAAAATGTAACAGAAGAAGCGCCTTCCGCGCGCGCGCGGAAGTGCGTTTTTTCATGGACTGTCGCTGGTTTTGTCGGTTCGTCGTTCCTGAGTGTTGTACGTCGAGTTTCAACACCTTTGGCGACGAAATCCGACCATATCTCGTTTTTAGGAAAACACGATTTTGCTTCGACGCAACCACGACTTAACATCAAAAATGTACGGAAAGTGCATTTTTTTGTGAACCCTTCGCTGTTTTTGTCAATTCGTCGTTCCTTACTTTCGTACATCGAGTTTCAAGACTTTCGACGACGAAATCCGATCAGGACCCGATTTTACGAATTACGACTTCACATCGACGCAACTTCGATTTATTATCGAAAATGTAACGGAAGTGCGTTTTTCCATGGACTGTCGCTGGTTTTGTCGATTCTTCGGTCCTGAGTGTCGTACATCGAGTTTCAACACCTTTGGCAAGGAAATCCGACCATATCTCGTTTTCAGGAAAACACGATTTCGCTTCGACGCAACCACAACTTAACATCAAAAACGTACGGAAAGTGCGTTTTTTTGTGCACCCTTCGCTGTTTTTGTCAATTCGTCGTTCCTTACTTTCGTACATCGAGTTTCAAGACTTTCGACGACGAAATCCGACCATGTCCCGATTTCATGAATTACGATTTCACTTCGACGCAACTTCGATGTATCATCGAAAATGTAACGGAAGTGCGTTTTTTCATGGACTGTCGCTGGTTTTGTCGATTCTTCGGTCCTGACTTTCGAACATCGAGTTTCAATACTGACAACGATGAAATCCGACCATGTCTCGTTTTCAGGAAAACACGATTTCGCTTCGACTCAACCACGAGTTAACATCAAAAACGTACAGAAAGAGCATTTTTTCATAGACCCTTCGCGCTGTTTCTGTCAATTCGTCGTTCCTGCTTTCGTGCATCGAGTTTCAATTCTGTCGATGACGGAAGTGCGTTTTTTCATGGACTGTCGCTGGTTTTGTCGATTCTTCGGTCCTGACTTTCGAACATCGAGTTTCAATACTGTCAACGACGAAATCCGAACATGTCTCGTTTTCAGGAAAACACGATTTCGCTGCGACGCAACCACGACTTAACATCAAACACGTTCAGAAAGAGCATATTTTCATAGACCCTTCGCGCTGTTTCTGTCAATTCGTCGTTCCGGCTTTCGTGCATCGAGTTTCAATTCTGTCGATGACGAAATCCGACCATGACCCTATTTCACGAATTACAACTTCACTTCGACGCAACTTCGATGTATCATCGAAAATGTAACGGAAGTGCGTTTTTTCATGGACTGTCGCTGGTTTCGTCGGTTCGACGTTCCTGAGTGTTGTACGTCGAGTTTCAACACCTTTGGCGACGAAATCCGACCATATCTCGTTTTCCGGAAAACACGATTTCGCTTCGACGCAACCACGACTTAACATCAAAAACATTCAGAAAGAGGTTTTTTTTATAGACCCTTCGCGCTGTTTCTGTCAATTCGTCGTTCCTGCTTTCGTGCATCGAGTTTCAATTCTGTCGATGACGGAAGTGCGTTTTTTCATGGACTGTCGCTGGTTTTGTCGATTCTTCGGTCCTGACTTTCGAACATCGAGTTTCAATACCGTCAACGACGAAATCCGACCATGTCTCGTTTTTAGGAAAACACGATTTCGCTTCGACGCAACCACGACTTAACATCAAACACGTTCAGAAAGAGCATTTTTTCATAGACCCTTCGCGATGTTTCTGTCAATTCGTCGTTCCTGCTTTCGTGTATCGAGTTTCAATTCTGTCGACGACGAAATCCGACCATGACCCGATTTCACGAATTACGATTTCACTTCGACGCAACTTCGATGTATCATCGAAAATGTAACAGAAGAAGCGCCTTCCGCGCGCGCGCGGAAGTGCGTTTTTTCATGGACTGTCGCTGGTTTTGTCGGTTCGTCGTTCCTGAGTGTTGTACGTCGAGTTTCAACACCTTTGGCGACGAAATCCGACCATATCTCGTTTTTAGGAAAACACGATTTTGCTTCGACGCAACCACGACTTAACATCAAAAATGTACGGAAAGTGCGTTTTTTTGTGAACCCTTCGCTGTTTTTGTCAATTCGTCGTTCCTTACTTTCGTACATCGAGTTTCAAGACTTTCGACGACGAAATCCGATCAGGACCCGATTTTACGAATTACGACTTCACATCGACGCAACTTCGATTTATTATCGAAAATGTAACGGAAGTGCGTTTTTCCATGGACTGTCGCTGGTTTTGTCGATTCTTCGGTCCTGAGTGTCGTACATCGAGTTTCAACACTTTTAGCGACGAAATCCGACTGTTACGTCTCAGAGGTTTACCGGCGAACGCATTGATTTGGACAATAGTCTCAGCGGTCACGCGCGCTCTCGACTTGACGACGTAATGCAGGAAATTTTAACATTTCGGGTTCGTCTCTCGAATAAGATCAAAAGATCCCGTTTTCGAGTTTAATAAATCGCGTTTATTCGTTGAACGTAAATAACGAATATTACAAATAAATTGCGATAAGTTGTGCGTGTGTGTGTGTGTGTTGATAAGTAAGAGACTCTAAGTTATAATGCTAATTAAATATATCTTAATCGCGGAGGAAAGTACCCGCTCTAAAGTTGAGTCCGACCGATTAGTTTGAAATTTGGAATAAGACTGACGATCGAGTGATCGAAACTGGCCGTCGCGAGGCGGCCGCAATTGCTGATACAGCGCGGCACGCGCTGTTGCTAAGCCGGAGGTAAATCCAGCATGAGGGAAACTCAAAATGCTGATTAGGCCGTGAGACAGAAGAGTAAGAGTTCCGAGAGAGATGAAAGAAATTATTCCGTTCTGAGTAAAGTCGCGAGCGGATATGGATTTGCGAGATATGATATTCGACATCCGGTCGAACGAGTCGGGCTCTTTCCTTTGCGTGAGAATAATTTTATAGATTTGAATTACTCGTAATAAATGCAATTCAGGAAAGTGTATAGATTAAGGGGCAGGACGTAACACCGACCATATCTCGTTTTCAGGAAGACACGATTTCGCTTTGACGCAACCACGACTTAACATCAAAAACGTACGGAAAGTGCCTTGTTTTGTGAACCCTTCGCTGTTTTTGTCAATTCGTCGTTCCTTACTTTCGTACATCGAGTTTCAAGACTTTCGACGACGAAATCCGATCAGGACCCGATTTTACGAATTACGACTTCACTTCGACGCAACTTCGATTTATTATCGAAAATGTAACGGAAGTGCGTTTTTTCATGGACTGTCGCTGGTTTTGTCGATTCTTCGGTCCTGACTTGCGAACATCGAGTTTCAATACTGTCAACGACGAAATCCGACCATGTCTCGTTTTTAGGAAAACACGATTTCGCTTCGACGCAACCACGACTTAACATCAAACACGTTCAGAAAGAGCATTTTTGCATAGACCCTTCGCGCTGTTTCTGTCAATTCGTCGTTCCGGCTTTCGTGCATCGAGTTTCAATTCTGTCGATGACGAAATCCGACCATGACCCGATTGCACGAATTACGATTTCACTTCGACGCAACTTCGATGTATCATCGAAAATGTAACGGAAGTGCGTTTTTTCATGGACTGTCGCTGGTTTTGTCGGTTCGACGTTCCTGAGTGTTGTACGTCGAGTTTCAACACCTTTGGCGACGAAATCCGACCATATCTCGTTTTCCGGAATACACGATTTCGCTTCGACGCAACCACGACTTAACATCAAAAACATTCGGAAAGAGGTTTTTTTTATAGACCCTTCGCGCTGTTTCTGTCAATTCGTCGTTCCTGCTTTCGTGCATCGAGTTTCAATTCTGTCGATGACGAAATCCGACCATGACCCGATTTCACGAATTACAACTTCACTTCGACGCAACTTCGATGTATCATCGAAAATGCAACGGAAGTGCGTTTTTTCATAGACTGTCGCTGGTTTTGTCGGTTCGTCGTTCCTGAGTGTTGGACATCGAGTTCCAACACCTTTGGCAAGGAAATCCGACCATATCTCGTTTTCCGGAAAACACGATTTCGGTTCGACGCAACCACGACTTAACATCAAAAACATTCAGAAAGAGGTTTTTTTTATAGACCCTTCGCGCTGTTTCTGTCAATTCGTCGTTCCTGCTTTCGTGCATCGAGTTTAAATTCTGTCGATGACAAAATCCGACCATGACCCGATTTCACGAATTACGATTTCACTTCGACGCAACTTCGATGTATCATCGAAAATGTAACGGAAGTGCGTTTTTTCATGGAATGTCGCTGGTTTTGTCGGTTCGTCGTTCCTGAGTGTCGTACATCGAGTTTCAACACCTTTGGCAAGGAAATCCGACCATATCTCGTTTGCAGGAAAACACGATTTCGTTTCGACGCAACCACAACTTAACATCAAAAACGTACGGAAAGTGCGTTTTTTTGTATACCCTTCGCTGTTTTTGTCAATTCGTCGTTCCTTACTTTCGTACATCGAGTTTCAAGACTTTCGACGACGAAATCCGACCATGACCCGATTTCACGAATCACGATTTCACTTCGACGCAACTTCGATGTATCATCGAAAATGTAACGGAAGTGCGTTTTTTCATGGACTGTCGCTGGTTTTGTCGGTTCGACGTTCCTGAGTGTTGTACGTCGAGTTTCAACACCTTTGGAGACGAAATCCGACCATATCTCGTTTTCAGGAAAACACGATTTCGCTTCGACGCAACCACGACTTAACATCAAACACGTTCAGAAAGAGCATTTTTTCATAGACGCTTCGCGCTGTTTCTGTCAATTCGTCGTTCCTGCTTTCGTGCATCGAGTATCAATTCTGTCGGTGACGGAAGTGCGTTTGTTCATGGACTGTCGCTGGTTTTGTCGATTCTTCGGTCCTGACTTTCGAACATCGAGTTTCAATACTGACAAAGACGTAATCCGACCATGTCTCGTTTTCAGGAAAACACGATTTCGCTTCGACTCAACCACGAGTTAACATCAAAAACGTACAGAAAGAGCATTTTTTCATAGACCCTTCGCGCTGTTTCTGTCAATTCGTCGTTCCTGCTTTCGTGCATCGAGTTTCAATTCTGTCGATGACGAAATCCGACCATGACCCGATTTCACGAATTACAACTTCACTTCGACGCAACTTCGATGTATCATCGAAAATGCAACGGAAGTGCGTTTTTTCATGGACTGTCGCTGGTTTTGTCGATTCTTCGGTCCTGACTTTCGAACATCGAGTTTCAATACTGTCAACGACGAAATCCGACCATGTCTCGTTTTCAGGAAAACACGATTTCGCTTCGACGCAACCACGAGTTAACATCAAAAACGTACAGAAAGTGTGTTTTTTTGTAAACCCTTCGCTGTTTTTGTCAATTCGTCGTTCCTTACTTTCGGACATCGAGTTTCAAGACTTTCGACGACGAAATCCGATCACGACCCGATTTTATGAATTACGACTTCACTTCGACGCAACTTCGATGTATCATCGAAAATGTAACGGAAGTGCGTTTTTTCATGGACTGTCGCTGGTTTTGTCGATTCTTCGGTCCTGTCTTTCGAACATCGAGTTTCAATACTGTCAACGACGAAATCCGACCATGTCTCGTTTTCAGGAAAACACGAATTCGCTTCGACGCAACCACGAGTTAACATCAAAAACGTACAGAAAGTGTGTTTTTTTGTAAACCCTTCGCTGTTTTTGTCAATTCGTCGTTCCTTACTTTCGTACATCGAGTTTCAAGACTCTCGACGACGAAATCCGATCATGACCCGATTTTACGAATTACGACTTCACTTCGACGCAACTTCGATGTATCATCGAAAATGTAACGAAAGTGCGTTTTTTCATGGACTGTCGCTGGTTTTGTCGGTTCGTCGTTCCTGAGTGTTGGACATCGAGTTTCAATACTGACAACGATGAAATCCGACCATGTCTCGTTTTCAGGAAAACACGATTTCGCTTCGACTCAACCACGAGTTAACATCAAAAACGTACAGAAAGAGCATTTTTTCATAGACCCTTCGCGCTGTTTCTGTCAATTCGTCGTTCCTGCTTTCGTGCATCGAGTTTCAATTCTGTCGATGACGGAAGTGCGTTTGTTCATGGACTGTCGCTGGTTTTGTCGATTCTTCGGTCCTGACTTTCGAACACCGAGTTTCAATACTGTCAACGACGAAATCCGACCATGTCTCGTTTTTAGGAAAACACGATTTCGCTTCGACGCAACCACGACTTAACATCAAACACGTTCAGAAAGAGCATTTTTTCATATAGACCCTTCGCGCTGTTTCTGTCAATTCGTCGTTCCTGCTTTCGTGTATCGAGTTTCAATTCTGTCGATGACGAAATCCGACCATGACCCGATTTCACGAATTACGACTTCACTTCGACGCAACTTCGATGTATCATCGAAAATGTAACGGAAGTGCGTTTTTTCATGGACTGTCGCTGGTTTTGTCGATTCTTCGGTCCTGACTTTCGAACATCGAGTTTCAATACTGTCAACGACGAAATCCGACTATGTCTCGTTTTTAGGAAAACACGATTTCGCTTCGACGCAACCACGACTTACCATCAAACACGATCAGAAAGAGGTTTTTTTTATAGACCCTTCGCGCTGTTTCTGTCAATTCGTCGTTCCTGCTTTCGTGCATCGAGTTTCAATTCTGTCGATGACGGAAGTGCGTTTTTTCATGGACTGTCGCTGGTTTTGTCGATTCTTCGGTCCTGACTTTCGAACATCGAGTTTCAATACCGTCAACGACGAAATCCGACCATGTCTCGTTTTTAGGAAAACACGATTTCGCTTCGACGCAACCACGACTTAACATCAAACACGTTCAGAAAGAGCATTTTTTCATAGACCCTTCGCGATGTTTCTGTCAATTCGTCGTTCCTGCTTTCGTGTATCGAGTTTCAATTCTGTCGACGACGAAATCCGACCATGACCCGATTTCACGAATTACGATTTCACTTCGACGCAACTTCGATGTATCATCGAAAATGTAACAGAAGAAGCGCCTTCCGCGCGCGCGCGGAAGTGCGTTTTTTCATGGACTGTCGCTGGTTTTGTCGGTTCGTCGTTCCTGAGTGTTGTACGTCGAGTTTCAACACCTTTGGCGACGAAATCCGACCATATCTCGTTTTTAGGAAAACACGATTTTGCTTCGACGCAACCACGACTTAACATCAAAAATGTACGGAAAGTGCGTTTTTTTGTGAACCCTTCGCTGTTTTTGTCAATTCGTCGTTCCTTACTTTCGTACATCGAGTTTCAAGACTTTCGACGACGAAATCCGATCAGGACCCGATTTTACGAATTACGACTTCACATCGACGCAACTTCGATTTATTATCGAAAATGTAACGGAAGTGCGTTTTTCCATGGACTGTCGCTGGTTTTGTCGATTCTTCGGTCCTGAGTGTCGTACATCGAGTTTCAACACTTTTAGCGACGAAATCCGACTGTTACGTCTCAGAGGTTTACCGGCGAACGCATTGATTTGGACAATAGTCTCAGCGGTCACGCGCGCTCTCGACTTGACGACGTAATGCAGGAAATTTTAACATTTCGGGTTCGTCTCTCGAATAAGATCAAAAGATCCCGTTTTCGAGTTTAATAAATCGCGTTTATTCGTTGAACGTAAATAACGAATATTACAAATAAATTGCGATAAGTTGTGCGTGTGTGTGTGTGTGTTGATAAGTAAGAGACTCTAAGTTATAATGCTAATTAAATATATCTTAATCGCGGAGGAAAGTACCCGCTCTAAAGTTGAGTCCGACCGATTAGTTTGAAATTTGGAATAAGACTGACGATCGAGTGATCGAAACTGGCCGTCGCGAGGCGGCCGCAATTGCTGATACAGCGCGGCACGCGCTGTTGCTAAGCCGGAGGTAAATCCAGCATG
The DNA here is from genome assembly GCA_963924025.1 of Ischnus inquisitorius. Classification (NCBI taxonomy): domain Eukaryota; kingdom Metazoa; phylum Arthropoda; class Insecta; order Hymenoptera; family Ichneumonidae; genus Ischnus; species Ischnus inquisitorius. Next base: position 983,282 of record OZ001252.1, read on the forward strand.
AGGGAAACTCAAAATGCTGATTAGGCCGTGAGACAGAAGAGTAAGAGTTCCGAGAGAGATGAAAGAAATTATTCCGTTCTGAGTAAAGTCGCGAGCGGATATGGATTTGCGAGATATGATATTCGACATCCGGTCGAACGAGTCGGGCTCTTTCCTTTGCGTGAGAAAAATTTTATAGATTTGAATTACTCGTAATAAATGCAATTCAGGAAAGTGTATAGATTAAGGGGCAGGACGTAACACCGACCATATCTCGTTTTCAGGAAGACACGATTTCGCTTTGACGCAACCACGACTTAACATCAAAAACGTACGGAAAGTGCCTTGTTTTGTGAACCCTTCGCTGTTTTTGTCAATTCGTCGTTCCGTACTTTCGTACATCGAGTTTCAAGACTTTCGACGACGAAATCCGATCAGGACCCGATTTTACGAATTACGACTTCACTTCGACGCAACTTCGATTTATTATCGAAAATGTAACGGAAGTGCGTTTTTTCATGGACTGTCGCTGGTTTTGTCGATTCTTCGGTCCTGACTTGCGAACATCGAGTTTCAATACTGTCAACGACGAAATCCGACCATGTCTCGTTTTTAGGAAAACACGATTTCGCTTCGACGCAACCACGACTTAACATCAAACACGTTCAGAAAGAGCATTTTTGCATAGACCCTTCGCGCTGTTTCTGTCAATTCGTCGTTCCGGCTTTCGTGCATCGAGTTTCAATACTGTCAACGACGAAATCCGACCATGACCCGATTTCACGAATTACGATTTCACTTCGACGCAACTTCGATGTATCATCGAAAATGTAACGAAAGTGCGTTTTTTCATGGACTGTCGCTGGTTTTGTCGGTTCGTCGTTCCTGAGTGTTGGACATCGAGTTTCAACACCTTTGGCAAGGAAATCCGACCATATCTCGTTTTCAGGAAAACACGATTTCGCTTCGACGCAACCACAACTTAACATCAAAAACGTACGGAAAGTGCGTTTTTTTGTGAACCCTTCGCATTTTTTGTCAATTCGTCGTTCCTTACTTTCGTACATCGAGTTTCAAGACTTTCGACGACGAAATCCGATCATGACCCGCTTTCACGAATTACGATTTCACTTTGACGCAACTTCGATGTATCATCGAAAATGTAACGGAAGTGCGTTTTTTCATGGACTGTCGCTGGTTTTGTCGATTCTTCGGTCCTGACTTTCGAACATCGAGTTTCAATACTGTCAACGACGAAATCCGACCATGTCTCGTTTTCAGGAAAACACGATTTCGCTTCGACGCAACCACGAGTTAACATTAAAACCGTACAGAAAGTGTGTTTTTTTGTAAACCCTTCGCTGTTTTTGTCAATTCGTCGTTCCTGACTTTCGAACATCGAGTTTCAATACTGTCAACGACGAAATCCGACCATGACCCGCTTTCACGAATTACGATTTCACTTCGACGCAACTTCGATGTATCATCGAAAATGTAACGAAAGTGCGTTTTTTCATGGACTGTCGCTGGTTTTGTCGGTTCGTCGTTCCTGAGTGTTGGACATCGAGTTCCAACACCTTTGGCAAGGAAATCCGACCATATCTCGTTTTCAGGAAAACACGATTTCGCTTCGACGCAACCACAACTTAACATCAAAAACGTACGGAAAGTGCGTTTTTTTGTGAACCCTTCGCATTTTTTGTCAATTCGTCGTTCCTTACTTTCGTACATCGAGTTTCAAGACTTTCGACGACGAAATCCGATCAGGACCCGATCTTACGACCTACGACTTCACTTCGACGCAACTTCGATATATCATCGAAAATGTAACGGAAGTGCGTTTTTTCATGGACTGTCGCTGGTCTTGTCGATTCTTCGGTCCTGACTTTCGAACATCAAGTTTCAATACTGACAACGACGAAATCCGACCATGTCTCGTTTTCAGAAAAACACGATTTCGCTTCGACGCAACCACGAGTTAACATCGAAAACGTACAGAAAGTGTGTTTTTTTGTAAACCCTTCGCTGTTTTTGTCAATTCGTCGTTCCTTACTTTCGGACATCGAGTTTCAAGACTTTCAACGACAAAATCCGATCAGGACCTGATTTTATGAATTACGACTTCACTTCGACGCAACTTCGATGTACCATCGAAAATGTAACGGAAGTGCGTTTTTTCATGGACTGTCGCTGGTTTTGTCGATTCGTCGGTCCTGACTTTCGAACATCGAGTTTCAATACTGTCAACGACGAAATCCGACCATGTCTCGTTTTTAATAAAACACGATTTCGCTCAGACACATCCACGACGTACCGTCGAAAACGTAATTTCGGTACGTTTTCGAAATGCCCTTTCGGGGCAATTTTTCTAGATCCTTTGCAGTTTTCGTCAATTCATCGTTTCTGCGTTTCGTACATCGAGTTTCAATACTGTTGACGATCGAAATCGAACATGTCTCGTTTTCACAAAAACACGATTTCGCTTCGACGCAACCACGATTTAACATCAAAAACCTACGGAAAGTGCGTTTTTTCATGGACTGTCGCTGGTTTTGTCGGTTCGTCGTTCCTGAATGTCGTACATCGAGTTTCAACACTTTCCGCGACGAGATCCGACATGTCTCGTTTTCAGGAAAACACGATTTCGCTTCGACGCAACCACGACTTAACATCAAAAACTTACGGAAAGTGCGTTTTTTTGTATACCCTTCGCTGTTTTTGTCAATTCGTCGTTCCTTACTTTCGTACATCGAGTTTCAAGACTTTCGACGACGAAATCCGATCATGACCCGATTTCACGAATTACGATTTCACTTTGACGCAACTTCGATGTATCATCGAAAATGTAACGGAAGTGCGTTTTTTCATGAACTGTCGCTGGTTTTGTCGATTCTTCGGTCCTGACTTTCGAACATCGAGTTTCAATACTGTCAACGACGAAATCCGACCATGTCTCGTTTTTAGGAAAACACGATTTCGCTTCGACGCAACCACGACTTAACATCAAACACGTTCAGAAAGAGCATTCTTTCATAGACCCTTCGCGCTGTTTCTGTCAATTCGTCGTTCCTGCTTTCGTGCATCGAGTTTCAATTCTGTCGATGACGAAATCCGACCATGACCCGATTTCACGAATTACAACTTCACTTCGACGCAACTTCGATGTATCATCGAAAATGCAACGGAAGTGCGTTTTTCCATGGACTGTCACTGGTTTTGTCGATTCTTCGGTCCTGACTTTCGAACATCGAGTTTCAATACTGTCAACGACGAAATCGGACCATGTCTCGTTTTCAGGAAAACACGATTTCGCTTCGACGCAACCACGAGTTAACATCAAACACGTTCAGAAAGAGCATTCTTTCATAGACCCTTCGCGCTGTTTCTGTCAATTCGTCGTTCCTTACTTTCGGACATCGAGTTTCAAGACTTACGACGACGAAATCCGATCACGACCCGATTTTATGAATTACGACTTCACTTCGACGCAACTTCGATGTATCATCGAAAATGTAACGGAAGTGCGTTTTTTCATGGACTGTCGCTGGTTTTGTCGGTTCGTCGTTCCTGAGTGTTGTACGTCGAGTTTCAACACCTTTGGCGACGAAATCCGACCATATCTCGTTTTTAGGAAAACACGATTTCGCTTCGACGCAACCACGACTTAACATCAAAAACGTACGGAAAGTGCGTTTTTTTGTGAACCCTTCGCTGTTTTTGTCAATTCGTCGTTCCTTACTTTTGTACATCGAGTTTCAAGACTTTCGACGACGAAATCCGATCATGACCCGATTTTACGAATTACGTCTTCACTTCGACGCAACTTCGATGTATCATCGAAAATGTAACGAAAGTGCGTTTTTTCATGGACTGTCGCTGGTTTTGTCGATTCTTCGGTCCTGACTTTCGAACATCGAGTTTCAATACTGTCAACGACGAAATCCGACCATGTCTCGTTTTCAGTAAAACACGATTTCGCTCAGACACATCCACGACGTACCGTCGAAAACGTACTTTCGGTACGTTTTCGAAATGCCCTTTCGGGGCATTTTTTCATAGACCCTTTGCAGTTTTTGTCAATTCATCGTTTCTGCGCTTCGTACATCGAGTTTCAATACTGTTGACGATAGAAATCGAACATGTCTCGTTTTCACAAAAACACGATTTCGCTTCGACGCAACCACGACTTAACATCAAAAACCTTCGGAAAGTGCGTTTTTTCATGGACTGTCGCTGGTTTTGTCGGTTCGTCGTTCCTGAATGTCGTACATCGAGTTTCAACACTTTCGGCGACGAGATCCGACATGTCTCGTTTTCAGGAAAACACGATTTCGCTTCGACGCAACCACGATTTAACATCAAAAACCTACGGAAAGTGCTTTTTTTTGTAAACCCTTCGCTGTTTCTGTCAATTCGTCGTTCCTTACTTTCGTACATCGAGTTTCAAGACTTTCGACGACGAAATCCGATCAGGACCCGATTTTACGAATTACGACTTCACTTCGACGCAACTTCGATGTATCATCGAAAATGTAACGGAAGTGCGTTTTTTCATGGACTGTCGCTGGTTTTGTCGATTCTTCGGTCCTGACTTTCGAACATCGAGTTTCAATACCGTCAACGACGAAATCCGACCATGTCTCGTTTTCAGGAAAACACGATTTCGCTTCGACGCAACCACGACTTAACATCAAAACCGTACAGAAAGTGTGTTTTTTTGTAAACCCTTCGCTGTTTTTGTCAATTCGTCGTTCCTGACTTTCGAACATCGAGTTTCAATACTGTCAACGACGAAATCCGACCATGACCCGATTTCACGAATTACGATTTCACTTCGACGCAACTTCGATGTATCATCGAAAATGTAACGAAAGTGCGTTTTTTCATGGACTGTCGCTGGTTTTGTCGGTTCGTCGTTCCTGAGTGTTGGACATCGAGTTTCAACACCTTTGGCAAGGAAATCCGACCATATCTCGTTTTCAGGAAAACACGATTTCGCTTCGACGCAACCACAACTTAACATCAAAAACGTACGGAAAGTGCGTTTTTTTGTGAACCCTTCGCATTTTTTGTCAATTCGTCGTTCCTTACTTTCGTACATCGAGTTTCAAGACTTTCGACGACGAAATCCGATCATGACCCGCATTCACGAATTACGATTTCACTTTGACGCAACTTCGATGTATCATCGAAAATGTAACGGAAGTGCGTTTTTTCATGGACTGTCGCTGGTTTTGTCGATTCTTCGGTCCTGACTTTCGAACATCGAGTTTCAATACTGTCAACGACGAAATCCGACCATGTCTCGTTTTCAGGAAAACACGATTTCGCTTCGACGCAACCACGAGTTAACATTAAAACCGTACAGAAAGTGTGTTTTTTTGTAAACCCTTCGCTGTTTTTGTCAATTCGTCGTTCCTTACTTTCGGACATCGAGTTTCAAGACTTTCAACGACAAAATCCGATCAGGACCTGATTTTATGAATTACGACTTCACTTCGACGCAACTTCGATGTACCATCGAAAATGTAACGGAAGTGCGTTTTTTCATGGACTGTCGCTGGTTTTGTCGATTCGTCGGTCCTGACTTTCGAACATCGAGTTTCAATACTGTCAACGACGAAATCCGACCATGTCTCGTTTTTAATAAAACACGATTTCGCTCAGACACATCCACGACGTACCGTCGAAAACGTAACTTCGGTACGTTTTCGAAATGCCCTTTCGGGGCAATTTTTCTAGATCCTTTGCAGTTTTCGTCAATTCATCGTTTCTGCGTTTCGTACATCGAGTTTCAATACTGTTGACGATCGAAATCGAACATGTCTCGTTTTCAAAAAAACACGATTTCGCTTCGACGCAACCACGATTTAACATCAAAAACCTACGGAAAGTGCGTTTTTTCATGGACTGTCGCTGGTTTTGTCGGTTCGTCGTTCCTGAATGTCGTACATCGAGTTTCAACACTTTCCGCGACGAGATCCGACATGTCTCGTTTTCAGGAAAACACGATTTCGCTTCGACGCAACCACGACTTAACATCAAAAACGTTCAGAAAGAGCATTTTTACATAGACCCTTCGCGCTGTTTCTGTCAATTCGTCGTTCCTGCTTTCGTGCATCGAGTTTCAATTCTGTCGATGACGAAATCCGACCATGACCCGATTTCACGAATTACAACTTCACTTCGACGCAACTTCGATGTATCATCGAAAATGCAACGGAAGTGCGTTTTTCCATGGACTGTCGCTGGTTTTGTCGATTCTTCGGTCCTGACTTTCGAACATCGAGTTTCAATACTGTCAACGACGAAATCGGACCATGTCTCGTTTTCAGGAAAACACGATTTCGCTTCGACGCAACCACGAGTTAACATCAAACACGTTCAGAAAGAGCATTCTTTCATAGACCCTTCGCGCTGTTTCTGTCAATTCGTCGTTCCTTACTTTCGGACATCGAGTTTCAAGACTTACGACGACGAAATCCGATCACGACCCGATTTTATGAATTACGACTCCACTTCGACGCAACTTCGATGTATCATCGAAAATGTAACGGAAGTGCGTTTTTTCATGGACTGTCGCTGGTTTTGTCGGTTCGTCGTTCCTGAGTGTTGTACGTCGAGTTTCAACACCTTTGGCGACGAAATCCGACCATATCTCGTTTTTAGGAAAACACGATTTCGCTTCGACGCAACCACGACTTAACATCAAAAACGTACGGAAAGTGCGTTTTTTTGTGTCCCCTTCGCTGTTTTTGTCAATTCGTCGTTCCTTACTTTTGTACATCGAGTTTCAAGACTTTCGACGACGAAATCCGACCATGTCTCGTTTTTAATAAAACACGATTTCGCTCAGACACATCCACGACGTACCGTCGAAAACGTAATTTCGGTACGTTTTCGAAATGCCCTTTCGGGGCAATTTTTCTAGATCCTTTGCAGTTTTCGTCAATTCATCGTTTCTGCGTTTCGTACATCGAGTTTCAATACTGTTGACGATCGAAATCGAACATGTCTCGTTTTCAAAAAAACACGATTTCGCTTCGACGCAACCACGATTTAACATCAAAAACCTACGGAAAGTGCGTTTTTTCATGGACTGTCGCTGGTTTTGTCGGTTCGTCGTTCCTGAATGTCGTACATCGAGTTTCAACACTTTCCGCGACGAGATCCGACATGTCTCGTTTTCAGGAAAACACGATTTCGCTTCGACGCAACCACGACTTAACATCAAAAACTTACGGAAAGTGCGTTTTTTTGTATACCCTTCGCTGTTTTTGTCAATTCGTCGTTCCTTACTTTCGTACATCGAGTTTCAAGACTTTCGACGACGAAATCCGATCATGACCCGATTTCACGAATTACGATTTCACTTTGACGCAACTTCGATGTATCATCGAAAATGTAACGGAAGTGCGTTTTTTCATGAACTGTCGCTGGTTTTGTCGATTTTCCGGTCCTGACTTTCGAACATCGAGTTTCAATACTGTCAACGACGAAATCCGACCATGTCTCGTTTTCAGGAAAACACGATTTCGCTTCGACGCAACCACGTCTTAACATCAAAAACGTTCAGAAAGAGCATTTTTACATAGACCCTTCGCGCTGTTTCTGTCAATTCGTCGTTCCTGCTTTCGTGCATCGAGTTTCAATTCTGTCGATGACGAAATCCGACCATGACCCGATTTCACGAATTACAACTTCACTTCGACGCAACTTCGATGTATCATCGAAAATGCAACGGAAGTGCGTTTTTCCATGGACTGTCGCTGGTTTTGTCGATTCTTCGGTCCTGACTTTCGAACATCGAGTTTCAATACTGTCAACGACGAAATCGGACCATGTCTCGTTTTCAGGAAAACACGATTTCGCTTCGACGCAACCACGAGTTAACATCAAACACGTTCAGAAAGAGCATTCTTTCATAGACCCTTCGCGCTGTTTCTGTCAATTCGTCGTTCCTTACTTTCGGACATCGAGTTTCAAGACTTACGACGACGAAATCCGATCACGACCCGATTTTATGAATTACGACTTCACTTCGATGCAACTTCGATGTATCATCGAAAATGTAACGGAAGTGCGTTTTTTCATGGACTGTCGCTGGTTTTGTCGGTTCGTCGTTCCTGAGTGTTGTACGTCGAGTTTCAACACCTTTGGCGACGAAATCCGACCATATCTCGTTTTTAGGAAAACACGATTTCGCTTCGACGCAACCACGACTTAACATCAAAAACGTACGGAAAGTGCGTTTTTTTGTGAACCCTTCGCTGTTTTTGTCAATTCGTCGTTCCTTACTTTTGTACATCGAGTTTCAAGACTTTCGACGACGAAATCCGATCATGACCCGATTTTACGAATTACGACTTCACTTCGACGCAACTTCGATGTATCATCGAAAATGTAACGAAAGTGCGTTTTTTCATGGGCTGTCGCTGGTTTTGTCGGTTCGTCGTTCCTGACTTTCGAACATCGAGTTTCAATACCGTCAACGACGAAATCCGACCATGTCTCGTTTTCAGGAAAACACGATTTCGCTTCGACGCAACCACGACTTAACATCAAAACCGTACAGAAAGTGTGTTTTTTTGTAAACCCTTCGCTGTTTTTGTCAATTCGTCGTTCCTGACTTTCGAACATCGAGTTTCAATACTGTCAACGACGAAATCCGACCATGACCCGATTTCACGAATTACGATTTCACTTCGACGCAACTTCGATGTATCATCGAAAATGTAACGAAAGTGCGTTTTTTCATGGACTGTCGCTGGTTTTGTCGGTTCGTCGTTCCTGAGTGTTGGACATCGAGTTTCAACACCTTTGGCAAGGAAATCCGACCATATCTCGTTTTCAGGAAAACACGATTTCGCTTCGACGCAACCACAACTTAACATCAAAAACGTACGGAAAGTGCGTTTTTTTGTGAACCCTTCGCATTTTTTGTCAATTCGTCGTTCCTTACTTTCGTACATCGAGTTTCAAGACTTTCGACGACGAAATCCGATCATGACCCGCATTCACGAATTACGATTTCACTTTGACGCAACTTCGATGTATCATCGAAAATGTAACGGAAGTGCGTTTTTTCATGGACTGTCGCTGGTTTTGTCGATTCTTCGGTCCTGACTTTCGAACATCGAGTTTCAATACTGTCAACGACGAAATCCGACCATGTCTCGTTTTCAGGAAAACACGATTTCGCTTCGACGCAACCACGAGTTAACATTAAAACCGTACAGAAAGTGTGTTTTTTTGTAAACCCTTCGCTGTTTTTGTCAATTCGTCGTTCCTTACTTTCGGACATCGAGTTTCAAGACTTTCAACGACAAAATCCGATCAGGACCTGATTTTATGAATTACGACTTCACTTCGACGCAACTTCGATGTACCATCGAAAATGTAACGGAAGTGCGTTTTTTCATGGACTGTCGCTGGTTTTGTCGATTCGTCGGTCCTGACTTTCGAACATCGAGTTTCAATACTGTCAACGACGAAATCCGACCATGTCTCGTTTTTAATAAAACACGATTTCGCTCAGACACATCCACGACGTACCGTCGAAAACGTAACTTCGGTACGTTTTCGAAATGCCCTTTCGGGGCAATTTTTCTAGATCCTTTGCAGTTTTCGTCAATTCATCGTTTCTGCGTTTCGTACATCGAGTTTCAATACTGTTGACGATCGAAATCGAACATGTCTCGTTTTCAAAAAAACACGATTTCGCTTCGACGCAACCACGATTTAACATCAAAAACCTACGGAAAGTGCGTTTTTTCATGGACTGTCGCTGGTTTTGTCGGTTCGTCGTTCCTGAATGTCGTACATCGAGTTTCAACACTTTCCGCGACGAGATCCGACATGTCTCGTTTTCAGGAAAACACGATTTCGCTTCGACGCAACCACGACTTAACATCAAAAACGTTCAGAAAGAGCATTTTTACATAGACCCTTCGCGCTGTTTCTGTCAATTCGTCGTTCCTGCTTTCGTGCATCGAGTTTCAATTCTGTCGATGACGAAATCCGACCATGACCCGATTTCACGAATTACAACTTCACTTCGACGCAACTTCGATGTATCATCGAAAATGCAACGGAAGTGCGTTTTTCCATGGACTGTCGCTGGTTTTGTCGATTCTTCGGTCCTGACTTTCGAACATCGAGTTTCAATACTGTCAACGACGAAATCGGACCATGTCTCGTTTTCAGGAAAACACGATTTCGCTTCGACGCAACCACGAGTTAACATCAAACACGTTCAGAAAGAGCATTCTTTCATAGACCCTTCGCGCTGTTTCTGTCAATTCGTCGTTCCTTACTTTCGGACATCGAGTTTCAAGACTTACGACGACGAAATCCGATCACGACCCGATTTTATGAATTACGACTCCACTTCGACGCAACTTCGATGTATCATCGAAAATGTAACGGAAGTGCGTTTTTTCATGGACTGTCGCTGGTTTTGTCGGTTCGTCGTTCCTGAGTGTTGTACGTCGAGTTTCAACACCTTTGGCGACGAAATCCGACCATATCTCGTTTTTAGGAAAACACGATTTCGCTTCGACGCAACCACGACTTAACATCAAAAACGTACGGAAAGTGCGTTTTTTTGTGTCCCCTTCGCTGTTTTTGTCAATTCGTCGTTCCTTACTTTTGTACATCGAGTTTCAAGACTTTCGACGACGAAATCCGACCATGTCTCGTTTTTAATAAAACACGATTTCGCTCAGACACATCCACGACGTACCGTCGAAAACGTAATTTCGGTACGTTTTCGAAATGCCCTTTCGGGGCAATTTTTCTAGATCCTTTGCAGTTTTCGTCAATTCATCGTTTCTGCGTTTCGTACATCGAGTTTCAATACTGTTGACGATCGAAATCGAACATGTCTCGTTTTCAAAAAAACACGATTTCGCTTCGACGCAACCACGATTTAACATCAAAAACCTACGGAAAGTGCGTTTTTTCATGGACTGTCGCTGGTTTTGTCGGTTCGTCGTTCCTGAATGTCGTACATCGAGTTTCAACACTTTCCGCGACGAGATCCGACATGTCTCGTTTTCAGGAAAACACGATTTCGCTTCGACGCAACCACGACTTAACATCAAAAACTTACGGAAAGTGCGTTTTTTTGTATACCCTTCGCTGTTTTTGTCAATTCGTCGTTCCTTACTTTCGTACATCGAGTTTCAAGACTTTCGACGACGAAATCCGATCATGACCCGATTTCACGAATTACGATTTCACTTTGACGCAACTTCGATGTATCATCGAAAATGTAACGGAAGTGCGTTTTTTCATGAACTGTCGCTGGTTTTGTCGATTTTCCGGTCCTGACTTTCGAACATCGAGTTTCAATACTGTCAACGACGAAATCCGACCATGTCTCGTTTTCAGGAAAACACGATTTCGCTTCGACGCAACCACGTCTTAACATCAAAAACGTTCAGAAAGAGCATTTTTACATAGACCCTTCGCGCTGTTTCTGTCAATTCGTCGTTCCTGCTTTCGTGCATCGAGTTTCAATTCTGTCGATGACGAAATCCGACCATGACCCGATTTCACGAATTACAACTTCACTTCGACGCAACTTCGATGTATCATCGAAAATGCAACGGAAGTGCGTTTTTCCATGGACTGTCGCTGGTTTTGTCGATTCTTCGGTCCTGACTTTCGAACATCGAGTTTCAATACTGTCAACGACGAAATCGGACCATGTCTCGTTTTCAGGAAAACACGATTTCGCTTCGACGCAACCACGAGTTAACATCAAACACGTTCAGAAAGAGCATTCTTTCATAGACCCTTCGCGCTGTTTCTGTCAATTCGTCGTTCCTTACTTTCGGACATCGAGTTTCAAGACTTACGACGACGAAATCCGATCACGACCCGATTTTATGAATTACGACTTCACTTCGATGCAACTTCGATGTATCATCGAAAATGTAACGGAAGTGCGTTTTTTCATGGACTGTCGCTGGTTTTGTCGGTTCGTCGTTCCTGAGTGTTGTACGTCGAGTTTCAACACCTTTGGCGACGAAATCCGACCATATCTCGTTTTTAGGAAAACACGATTTCGCTTCGACGCAACCACGACTTAACATCAAAAACGTACGGAAAGTGCGTTTTTTTGTGAACCCTTCGCTGTTTTTGTCAATTCGTCGTTCCTTACTTTTGTACATCGAGTTTCAAGACTTTCGACGACGAAATCCGATCATGACCCGATTTTACGAATTACGACTTCACTTCGACGCAACTTCGATGTATCATCGAAAATGTAACGAAAGTGCGTTTTTTCATGGGCTGTCGCTGGTTTTGTCGGTTCGTCGTTCCTGAATGTCGTACATCGAGTTTCAACACTTTCGGCGACGAGATCCGACCATATCTCGTTTTGAGGAAAACACGATTTCGCTTCGACGCAACCACGAGTTAATATCAAAAACGTACAGAAAGTGTGTTTTTTTGTAAACCCTTCGCTGCTTTTGTCAATTTGTCGTTCCTTACTTTCGTACATCGAGTTTCAAGACTCTCGACGACGAAATCCGATCGTGACCCGATTTTACGAATTACGACTTCACTTCGACGCAACTTCGATGTATCATCGAAAATGTAACGGAAGTGCGTTTTTTCATGGACTGTCGCTGGTTTTGTCGATTCTTCGGTCCTGACTTTCGAACATCGAGTTTCAATACTGTCAACGACGAAATCCGACCATGTCTCGTTTCCAGTAAAACACGATTTCGCTCAGACACATCCACGACGTACCGTCGAAAACGTACTTTCGGTACGTTTTCGAAATGCCCTTTCGGGGCATTTTTTCATAGACCCTTTGCAGTTTTTGTCAATTCATCGTTTCTGCGCTTCGTACATCGAGTTTCAATACTGTTGACGATAGAAATCGAACATGTCTCGTTTTCACAAAAACACGATTTCGCTTCGACGCAACCACGACTTAACATCAAAAACCTTCGGAAAGTGCGTTTTTTCATGGACTGTCGCTGGTTTTGTCGGTTCGTCGTTCCTGAATGTCGTACATCGAGTTTCAACACTTTCGGCGACGAGATCCGACATGTCTCGTTTTCAGGAAAACACGATTTCGCTTCGACGCAACCACGATTTAACATCAAAAACCTACGGAAAGTGCTTTTTTTTGTAAACCCTTCGCTGTTTCTGTCAATTCGTCGTTCCTTACTTTCGTACATCGAGTTTCAAGACTTTCGACGACGAAATCCGATCAGGACCCGATTTTACGAATTACGACTTCACTTCGACGCAACTTCGATGTATCATCGAAAATGTAACGGAAGTGCGTTTTTTCATGGACTGTCGCTGGTTTTGTCGATTCTTCGGTCCTGACTTTCGAACATCGAGTTTCAATACCGTCAACGACGAAATCCGACCATGTCTCGTTTTCAGGAAAACACGATTTCGCTTCGACGCAACCACGACTTAACATCAAAACCGTACAGAAAGTGTGTTTTTTTGTAAACCCTTCGCTGTTTTTGTCAATTCGTCGTTCCTGACTTTCGAACATCGAGTTTCAATACTGTCAACGACGAAATCGGACCATGACCCGATTTCACGAATTACGATTTCACTTCGACGCAACTTCGATGTATCATCGAAAATGTAACGAAAGTGCGTTTTTTCATGGACTGTCGCTGGTTTTGTCGGTTCGTCGTTCCTGAGTGTTGGACATCGAGTTTCAACACCTTTGGCAAGGAAATCCGACCATATCTCGTTTTCAGGAAAACACGATTTCGCTTCGACGCAACCACAACTTAACATCAAAAACGTACGGAAAGTGCGTTTTTTTGTGAACCCTTCGCATTTTTTGTCAATTCGTCGTTCCTTACTTTCGTACATCGAGTTTCAAGACTTTCGACGACGAAATCCGATCATGACCCGCTTTCACGAATTACGATTTCACTTTGACGCAACTTCGATGTATCATCGAAAATGTAACGGAAGTGCGTTTTTTCATGGACTGTCGCTGGTTTTGTCGATTCTTCGGTCCTGACTTTCGAACATCGAGTTTCAATACTGTCAACGACGAAATCCGACCATGTCTCGTTTTCAGGAAAACACGATTTCGCTTCGACGCAACCACGAGTTAACATTAAAACCGTACAGAAAGTGTGTTTTTTTGTAAACCCTTCGCTGTTTTTGTCAATTCGTCGTTCCTGACTTTCGAACATCGAGTTTCAATACTGTCAACGACGAAATCCGACCATGACCCGATTTCACGAATTACGATTTCACTTCGACGCAACTTCGATGTATCATCGAAAATGTAACGAAAGTGCGTTTTTTCATGGACTGTCGCTGGTTTTGTCGGTTCGTCGTTCCTGAGTGTTGGACATCGAGTTTCAACACCTTTGGCAAGGAAATCCGACCATATCTCGTTTTCAGGAAAACACGATTTCGCTTCGACGCAACCACAACTTAACATCAAAAACGTACGGAAAGTGCGTTTTTTTGTGAACCCTTCGCATTTTTTGTCAATTCGTCGTTCCTTACTTTCGTACATCGAGTTTCAAGACTTTCGACGACGAAATCCGATCAGGACCCGATCTTACGACCTACGACTTCACTTCGACGCAACTTCGATATATCATCGAAAATGTAACGGAAGTGCGTTTTTTCATGGACTGTCGCTGGTTTTGTCGATTCTTCGGTCCTGACTTTCGAACATCAAGTTTCAATACTGACAACGACGAAATCCGACCATGTCTCGTTTTCAGAAAAACACGATTTCGCTTCGACGCAACCACGAGTTAACATCGAAAACGTACAGAAAGTGTGTTTTTTTGTAAACCCTTCGCTGTTTTTGTCAATTCGTCGTTCCTTACTTTCGGACATCGAGTTTCAAGACTTTCAACGACAAAATCCGATCAGGACCTGATTTTATGAATTACGACTTCACTTCGACGCAACTTCGATGTACCATCGAAAATGTAACGGAAGTGCGTTTTTTCATGGACTGTCGCTGGTTTTGTCGATTCGTCGGTCCTGACTTTCGAACATCGAGTTTCAATACTGTCAACGACGAAATCCGACCATGTCTCGTTTTTAATAAAACACGATTTCGCTCAGACACATCCACGACGTACCGTCGAAAACGTAATTTCGGTACGTTTTCGAAATGCCCTTTCGGGGCAATTTTTCTAGATCCTTTGCAGTTTTCGTCAATTCATCGTTTCTGCGTTTCGTACATCGAGTTTCAATACTGTTGACGATCGAAATCGAACATGTCTCGTTTTCAAAAAAACACGATTTCGCTTCGACGCAACCACGATTTAACATCAAAAACCTACGGAAAGTGCGTTTTTTCATGGACTGTCGCTGGTTTTGTCGGTTCGTCGTTCCTGAATGTCGTACATCGAGTTTCAACACTTTCCGCGACGAGATCCGACATGTCTCGTTTTCAGGAAAACACGATTTCGCTTCGACGCAACCACGACTTAACATCAAAAACGTTCAGAAAGAGCATTTTTACATAGACCCTTCGCGCTGTTTCTGTCAATTCGTCGTTCCTGCTTTCGTGCATCGAGTTTCAATTCTGTCGATGACGAAATCCGACCATGACCCGATTTCACGAATTACAACTTCACTTCGACGCAACTTCGATGTATCATCGAAAATGCAACGGAAGTGCGTTTTTCCATGGACTGTCGCTGGTTTTGTCGATTCTTCGGTCCTGACTTTCGAACATCGAGTTTCAATACTGTCAACGACGAAATCGGACCATGTCTCGTTTTCAGGAAAACACGATTTCGCTTCGACGCAACCACGAGTTAACATCAAACACGTTCAGAAAGAGCATTCTTTCATAGACCCTTCGCGCTGTTTCTGTCAATTCGTCGTTCCTTACTTTCGGACATCGAGTTTCAAGACTTACGACGACGAAATCCGATCACGACCCGATTTTATGAATTACGACTCCACTTCGACGCAACTTCGATGTATCATCGAAAATGTAACGGAAGTGCGTTTTTTCATGGACTGTCGCTGGTTTTGTCGGTTCGTCGTTCCTGAGTGTTGTACGTCGAGTTTCAACACCTTTGGCGACGAAATCCGACCATATCTCGTTTTTAGGAAAACACGATTTCGCTTCGACGCAACCACGACTTAACATCAAAAACGTACGGAAAGTGCGTTTTTTTGTGAACCCTTCGCTGTTTTTGTCAATTCGTCGTTCCTTACTTTTGTACATCGAGTTTCAAGACTTTCGACGACGAAATCCGACCATGTCTCGTTTTTAATAAAACACGATTTCGCTCAGACACATCCACGACGTACCGTCGAAAACGTAATTTCGGTACGTTTTCGAAATGCCCTTTCGGGGCAATTTTTCTAGATCCTTTGCAGTTTTCGTCAATTCATCGTTTCTGCGTTTCGTACATCGAGTTTCAATACTGTTGACGATCGAAATCGAACATGTCTCGTTTTCAAAAAAACACGATTTCGCTTCGACGCAACCACGATTTAACATCAAAAACCTACGGAAAGTGCGTTTTTTCATGGACTGTCGCTGGTTTTGTCGGTTCGTCGTTCCTGAATGTCGTACATCGAGTTTCAACACTTTCCGCGACGAGATCCGACATGTCTCGTTTTCAGGAAAACACGATTTCGCTTCGACGCAACCACGACTTAACATCAAAAACTTACGGAAAGTGCGTTTTTTTGTATACCCTTCGCTGTTTTTGTCAATTCGTCGTTCCTTACTTTCGTACATCGAGTTTCAAGACTTTCGACGACGAAATCCGATCATGACCCGATTTCACGAATTACGATTTCACTTTGACGCAACTTCGATGTATCATCGAAAATGTAACGGAAGTGCGTTTTTTCATGAACTGTCGCTGGTTTTGTCGATTTTCCGGTCCTGACTTTCGAACATCGAGTTTCAATACTGTCAACGACGAAATCCGACCATGTCTCGTTTTCAGGAAAACACGATTTCGCTTCGACGCAACCACGTCTTAACATCAAAAACGTTCAGAAAGAGCATTTTTACATAGACCCTTCGCGCTGTTTCTGTCAATTCGTCGTTCCTGCTTTCGTGCATCGAGTTTCAATTCTGTCGATGACGAAATCCGACCATGACCCGATTTCACGAATTACAACTTCACTTCGACGCAACTTCGATGTATCATCGAAAATGCAACGGAAGTGCGTTTTTCCATGGACTGTCGCTGGTTTTGTCGATTCTTCGGTCCTGACTTTCGAACATCGAGTTTCAATACTGTCAACGACGAAATCGGACCATGTCTCGTTTTCAGGAAAACACGATTTCGCTTCGACGCAACCACGAGTTAACATCAAACACGTTCAGAAAGAGCATTCTTTCATAGACCCTTCGCGCTGTTTCTGTCAATTCGTCGTTCCTTACTTTCGGACATCGAGTTTCAAGACTTACGACGACGAAATCCGATCACGACCCGATTTTATGAATTACGACTTCACTTCGATGCAACTTCGATGTATCATCGAAAATGTAACGGAAGTGCGTTTTTTCATGGACTGTCGCTGGTTTTGTCGGTTCGTCGTTCCTGAGTGTTGTACGTCGAGTTTCAACACCTTTGGCGACGAAATCCGACCATATCTCGTTTTTAGGAAAACACGATTTCGCTTCGACGCAACCACGACTTAACATCAAAAACGTACGGAAAGTGCGTTTTTTTGTGAACCCTTCGCTGTTTTTGTCAATTCGTCGTTCCTTACTTTTGTACATCGAGTTTCAAGACTTTCGACGACGAAATCCGATCATGACCCGATTTTACGAATTACGACTTCACTTCGACGCAACTTCGATGTATCATCGAAAATGTAACGAAAGTGCGTTTTTTCATGGGCTGTCGCTGGTTTTGTCGGTTCGTCGTTCCTGAATGTCGTACATCGAGTTTCAACACTTTCGGCGACGAGATCCGACCATATCTCGTTTTGAGGAAAACACGATTTCGCTTCGACGCAACCACGAGTTAATATCAAAAACGTACAGAAAGTGTGTTTTTTTGTAAACCCTTCGCTGCTTTTGTCAATTTGTCGTTCCTTACTTTCGTACATCGAGTTTCAAGACTCTCGACGACGAAATCCGATCGTGACCCGATTTTACGAATTACGACTTCACTTCGACGCAACTTCGATGTATCATCGAAAATGTAACGGAAGTGCGTTTTTTCATGGACTGTCGCTGGTTTTGTCGATTCTTCGGTCCTGACTTTCGAACATCGAGTTTCAATACTGTCAACGACGAAATCCGACCATGTCTCGTTTCCAGTAAAACACGATTTCGCTCAGACACATCCACGACGTACCGTCGAAAACGTACTTTCGGTACGTTTTCGAAATGCCCTTTCGGGGCATTTTTTCATAGACCCTTTGCAGTTTTTGTCAATTCATCGTTTCTGCGCTTCGTACATCGAGTTTCAATACTGTTGACGATAGAAATCGAACATGTCTCGTTTTCACAAAAACACGATTTCGCTTCGACGCAACCACGACTTAACATCAAAAACCTTCGGAAAGTGCGTTTTTTCATGGACTGTCGCTGGTTTTGTCGGTTCGTCGTTCCTGAATGTCGTACATCGAGTTTCAACACTTTCGGCGACGAGATCCGACATGTCTCGTTTTCAAGAAAACACGATTTCGCTTCGACGCAACCACGATTTAACATCAAAAACCTACGGAAAGTGCTTTTTTTTGTAAACCCTTCGCTGTTTCTGTCAATTCGTCGTTCCTTACTTTCGTACATCGAGTTTCAAGACTTTCGACGACGAAATCCGATCAGGACCCGATTTTACGAATTACGACTTCACTTCGACGCAACTTCGATGTATCATCGAAAATGTAACGGAAGTGCGTTTTTTCATGGACTGTCGCTGGTTTTGTCGATTCTTCGGTCCTGACTTTCGAACATCGAGTTTCAATACCGTCAACGACGAAATCCGACCATGTCTCGTTTTCAGGAAAACACGATTTCGCTTCGACGCAACCACGACTTAACATCAAAAACGTTCAGAAAGAGCATTTTTTCATAGACCTTCGCGCTGTTTCTGTCAATTCGTCGTTCCTGCTTTCGTGCATCGAGTTTCAATTCTGTCGATGACGAAATCCGACCATGACCCGATTTCACGAATTACGATTTCACTTCGACGCAACTTCGATGTATCATCGAAAATTAGTTAATAATTTGTTTCCTTGATCAATTTTAAAGTTTCTCGAATTTGAATGGACTCTCTAAGTGCAAATCTACGCAAATTAGAATTTTAATTAATGAAAATATTCTTGGAAAAATAGTCATTAATTAAAAAAACCAAAAATAATCTTATCAATATTGTACTATATATTGACGTTCCTATTCTTGCTTTTCCAACTGATTTTTCAACATAATTATTGGTTATTGATCGCTGTCGATCTTGACAAATCGATTTATAAATGACTTGAAATTTTGCATAAAATAACAGAAAATTTACCGATTTCTTTCATAATTAATTCCTGTTGGTATGTTTTAATCGTTGCTGATAATTTCCGAATTCAATTAATTAATTAATTAATTAATTGGTACCAGCCTTTCCATTTGACAGAGAACTATCAAACTTCGAGTTATAGTTTTTCAACATTCATAACGTTTTAGTATTGTTGTTAATGATTTTATAATAATTTCCGGATAATTTAATAATTTTTAATTGTTCGAGCTTCGTTCTTTCTCTATCCCTACCCTAGCTGGGAGAGTATCTTCGTGCCTTTTGGTTTTTTTCGGCTTGCCTCCTATTGGTCTAGATATTCCATTTATTGCTACAGGGTGGGCCTTCCCGGTCGCCTCGGGTGTCAAGTGGGTGGCGGGTATCTTTCCTACTCGCCTGGCGTGATCACATGCGCCGCGCTGATCCGCGAGCCCACGCCCAAGCCATCCGCTACCCCTCCAGGGGTGACTGTTGGCGTTCCTTGTTCTCGTGGGCCACACGCACACGATCGCCTTTTCTCTTTATTTTTCTCTTTCTCTTTACCAAGAAGACTATGCTGATACAAAGGTTCCCTCCGTCGTTGCTGAATAGCAAACACGTGTACTCCTCTGTTCTTTTTCTCAGCATAGCGATTTCGTCAGCCATGAATCGGCGACGCAATACGATCTCTCTCTGTTTCGACCCGGAGACCACTTGACTTTATTTTTTCCAACTCAAATGTTTAAAAGAGACTCTCCGAGCTTGTTTGGGCGAACATTTCCTGTGCAATGCGATATCAAGAGACACGGTAGTGTCTCGATGCCAAGTACAAAAAAAAAATTTTTTGCGCGAGACGCTACCGCGTAATTCTACACGAATATGCCGGAAGTGGGCTCGATTATAAATTTAAATCGATCGTTTTTATAAAACTATGCATCGGATCTAATTTTTGAGACAATTTTTACTATATATATATACGACATCAGCTTTCAAACGCGCCTAGTCGCGATTAAATCCGTTCAGCCGATGTCGAGATATCGTAATCAGCATTTTTCGGTTTTCCAAATTTTTTCGTTCAGGCAACTGTTACCCGTTGCCTGTTACCACCGTGAATTTGTCCCTTGTTACCTCTGTGAAGTTGTTCCTTGTTACCACTGTGAATCGTTCGCACATGGGTAACATTAGGCGCTCACACAGGCAAACAAAATTGTAACCGCGTTAGGCCGACGCGCACGTGAAGTATCTCCAAGCGACTCATCCGTGTGCCGTTTGGTGCCGTCGTCTGCTCGTCCGCGATCTATCAAGTTACTCATAACTCTCGTCCGATTGAAAGGTTTTCGCATGTGCGATTCGGCATGTTTTGAAAATATAATGACGTTAACGCGATTAACACGAGTCCTGTTGTTTCTCGTTTGATTCGGACTTCTTGCGAAAAAATCCGAATGTGATTGTGAAATTTTACTTTACTTTTTTTCAAAAAAGTAAAAACCGTACGCCAAGTACAAAAATGATACATAAATAGTTCATTTTCAAAAAAATCCCTCAAAAACAGAAAATTAAACAGAAAATTAATTGATTTGGTTTTTTTTATTTAAAAAAAACCAAATCATGGGCCAAGCTCTATAGATATTGAGATCTTTAAAAATCAATGTTAATTAATAAAAAAAAGTATTATAATTGGAAAATAAAATAAAAAAAACTTAGCTCGTCCCGTGAATACAAATAAACGTTACTTACTGCATTAAAGAAAGGACGTGCCAGAGTTTTTTTTAATTTTTTTTTTCATTTATTATACTTTTTTTCATCAATTAACGTTGATTTTTAAAGATCTCAATATTTATAGAACTTGGCCGATGATTTGATTTTTTTTTTTTTCTGTTTTTGAGGGATTTTTTTTTAAATACACTATTTATGTATCATTTTTGTACTTGGCGTAGGTTTTTACTTTTTTGAAAAAAAAGTTTTTGTTTTGAGATTCTTTTTGAACGCTAAAGTTTTATCATCTCCTGTTTATCCTAACTGCTCAATGACTTCTTGGAGCTCAATGTTTAAAAGAAATCGAATCTTCCGAGGCGTGAGATCTTTTGGCTAGATGTTTAGTCTATGAGTAATACGAAGATAAATTTTAACTAAACAATATGTCTTGAGATTCGATTTTTCAAATTTTAATTTTTATGACGCGAAATGTCCAGAAGTGCTCTCGGATAATACCCAGGGAGTTCGCAGGTACCGGGCATTTTTTGCTATAAATCGTAAATGGGAAATTACGCGGAAAAATATAAAAAATATAATTAAAAATAGTGCAAAAAGGATGACCTGACACAAGATTTTCGTACATACGTGATTCTATGTTAATCAGTTAATTCGCGAGCTATCGGGAATCTCTTTAAACAGACGTTTTTCGGGGCTGTAAGGGTTGTCCAGGAGGTGCTGCACTCGTTGGAGGAAGTCGGAAGTTTTTCTGCATCGACGGGCCTGATGCCTATGGTTGACCCAAAGCGTCGGTATCGTCACTCGGGGTGTCCATCTTCTTGGCGTGAAGTCATCGAGCGCTCGTATATATGAGCGTCAACACCTCGTAGTATTAGTGGGCCCCGGCGGACACAAGCGCGCCGAGCCTTAGCAACAGTCGCATCCCTTGGTAGTCGGCTGGTCCCTTGTACGTGAGCCGGCACTTCTTGATAATGTTGGTGCCTTTCTTTCTTTACGTTACTGCCACGCGCTCGACGTGGTGATCCAGCCGTGGTTTTCTCACTCTCAGATAAGTGCCTCTGGAATGCTCGAGCAACTCGAGCGGGTGGATGCTGTTGATTTTTCTCGATCTTGTCGAGCGATGACAGAATTATTTTAATGGCTTTGGCAGGGTGGGTCTCGAAGAATTTTAAACAATTCTTCGATTTTCGAGTCTCCATCGAAATTTTCCCCACCCACACGTCATGATGAGAAATGTTTCCTCAGTCTTCCGTTGCCTCTCCGCGAGTGTGCAGCTGAGCTCCTTTCTCGGTTCGGTCGAGGAGCCGCGTGGAAATCCGTATAGAGATCTCGAAAGTGCGTGACGTAACACCTCCCCCGGAAAACGAAAGTCGATTCGAAAAACGACGATCGTCCTCGGAAGAGGCCAATGGAAATGATGCAATGATTTTTGGGTCAGCTTGTCCTCGATACTTGAATTGGATCTTCTCTGAAACAATATAAAATAATACGAAGTACAATCCGTTGATTTTTGGCAGAAAATATAATCGTTTGGAAATAACGTGCCTTTGTCCGACGTTGCTGTAGCTGATTTTCCTCGATGTTTCTTCCAGATGACAGTGATTCCCATCTTTGGAATTATTTTTCTTTTAGTCTCTTCTTTGGTTTCTTCTGTGGTTTCTTCTTTGGTCAAAGGCTCTCTTCTTTGATGATGACGGAATCCCTTGATGACGATGATTTCTTGATTTTAAAAAATTTTGGGATATTTGGAAATATCTAACCAAAGACTCGATACAATGTAACTACTTTAAAGGATGAAAAATAGATCTTGCGGGTTTTTGGTATAAAACTTTATAGGAATTTACTTGGGTTTCGGATTTGGATTCGGATAACTATTTGGAATGATAAGGGTGTTTGATTCTACAGGCTTCTAAATTCATGCACAGTTTCAGACATGCTTCTAGTTCTACAATTGAATGGATATCGGAACTCTTCTTTTTTTTTTTAAGTATAAAATTATTATTTTACTTCATTGAAGGAGTAATACGTATTCTTCTTATTTACTATGATTAATATATTTGTCTACGACATTTTGACTACGACAAAGTTCTTGTAGGAACCAAGCAGGTCTGCCACTCGGAGGATAATTGGGAAGGGCCCACCCCGCTGGAGGGCAGCACAACGAGTAAGGCCGTTGACCCGCTAGAAATATACGGCACACCGCTGTCCAGCCAGGTAGCGCCGATAAAGAGGAAACCGGGGAGGCCTACAAAAATGGAAAATCTACTTACCCGGGCACGTGCAAGCTCGGAAGGTAATCTGAAGAAAATGTTTAAAAGAAAGCATGCAGAAACCGAGGTAACATTTTATGATACTAATACACCGTTTAAAAAAAGTAACATGACTACACGCTCCCCTGAAAAATCCACAAAAAAGAACATGGGCACGTCAGACCAAGGGCTCTTACCTCCCAGTGATCTCAATAACGAGGAAAAAACCGCTACTGGAAACTATCGGGAAAATTCTTCCCAGGAGGTAAACAATGCAACACAACCGTTACTTTTGAGAGAAATAACTGAACAATTCAACTCGTTAAGACGTGAAAATCAAGCAAACTTAGAACGGTTAGAGAGGAAATTCGATGACTCAAGCGAAGCGAGCAACAGGCAGCTTAGAAACGTCAAGGAAGCGATTCAAGCGGAGATAAAAAATACAAGAGCGCACTACGAGGCTTCACTCAAAGAAGTCGAGAAGAATTTCAACAAACGTATTGCAATGGTTGAATCTAAGCTCGAGGAGGTTAACCCCCGCGTGGAAATAGCGGCACTATCGGAGAGGGTTGCCAGGTTGGAAAACCCGGACACAACTGTGACCTCGGCTCAAATGGATGAAGTCTCAAAGCTAAGGAAAAAGCTCGAAGATCAGGAAAAAGCACTAATATCAAATAACATCGTTATAAAGGGCCTGGAGAGGGGACAAGCGTCACCCCTGTATGCAGTATGTCAATTTTTGCACGAAGCTTTTGGTATTATGAACGCAGCAGTGGATGCTAGAGAAATCGAAAAAAAGTACAACGGACAGAAGATAATAATCGTCAAGCTGTACAATCGAGCAATAAAGGAAGACATTATGCGAGAAAAATCCAAGCTTGGTACAAGAAAAATCTACATCGAACACGAGCTCTCCTCAGCAGAATTGGAAACGCGCAGAAATATTTTGAGTAAAGCCAAAGAATTCCGAGAGCAGGGCAAAGAGGTACAAGTCGGTTATCGAAAACTTAGAGTGGATGGTGATTGGTTTTATTGGGACCGAAGCAAGAAATGTCTGGAGAAGGGTCGGGAAAGATCGGCCTCAGCGACAACAGACCGTGACCGCCGCCCACAGCCAAAAAACTAGAAATTATCAAAATCGTTTTCTGGAACTGCCAGGGTATAAATAACCTGAGTTGCAACCGCATCCCTGAGGATATCGACATATGTTGTTTTTATAAAACCTGGAGTGAAAGAAACCAGTGTTACAACCCGTACTGGACGATATTTTAGACAGATTCCCAAATGATATAATAGTGCTGGGAGGAGACTATAATGCGCGGGTAGGTAAAAAAGAAGAGCTTTCATTAGAAATATATGAAGACACTCACCTGTATGAAACGAGAGAAACTTATGATAATTTTGTAAATGAATGAGGGCCGTTGCTATCGGAATTTATGTCATCAAATGGTTTTATTTTATTAAATGGGCGCACTCACAGTGATCACCCAGCGCACTTTACATATTCCAGTACAAACGGTACAAGCACAATTGATTTAATTTGAATTAAAACAACAAAACTGGAGTATGTGAAGGACGTAGAGGTGGTCACCGATCTTGTTGGCTCTGACCATCTACCGATAGTTCTAGAGTTGTACGAGGAAAACAATAACTTCTCTGACACGGAGCAAAAATGCTATCAAACAAAAGAAACGAAAAAACTTAGATGGCAACATCAATTGGGGCCGTATTTTCAATCCGAACTAGCCTCTTCACCGCGGATTTTCGAAAACTTTGAAACTACTACAGTAGAGAATTTATGCGAAAATCTAAGACTAGCAATAATCGAGGTTGCAACGGTCGCGGGAATGTACAAGTGTATAAAGGGTAAATGTTCAAGCTGGAAAAACAAGCCCTGGTTCGACCGTCACTGCAACGACATCAGACGTAATGTGATTGACTTATTGAAAGCGTGTAAAGAATCCGGGTATCGGGATGCAGAAATTCACTCCTACCAACAAGCCAAAAAGGAATATAAATCACACCTGAAAAAAAAGAAAGAGGCATATTTAAAAGAGAGAATCGAAGCTTTTGCAAATGTCAAAACCCCTGGGCTCTTTTGGGGTGTCGTAAGGAGCTGTAAAGCAAAAAATAAACAAATAGAAATGCCCTTCCTCGAAATATGGAACGACTTTTTGCAAAGAACTTATCAGACTCGTAACGTGGCCCCCTTAAACATAATAGGAGAATTTGACTACTTCTTAGATACAAACTTCACAACAGAAGAGCTCGGAATTTGCATTGCAAAAGCAAAAACTGGCAAAGCACCGGGAGTTGACGGAATCTCTAACAAATTTTATAAAGCGCTGGCACCGGAATGGGCCACATATCTGCTGGCACTATTTAATAAGATTCTCAAAACTGAGGAACTCCCCAAATCGTGGGGACAGGTTACGATGTGTATGATCCACAAGAAAGGTAGCACCGAAGATCCGCTAAACTACCGTGGGATCGCGTTGGTTAATTCGATCACTAAAATTTTTACGCAATTATTACAAGATCGACTGGAAAAATGGGTAAATAACTTCGAGCTGATCCCAGAAGAGCAAGCGGGTTTCAGAAAAGGAAAAGGTGTTATGGATAACCTCTTCGCGTTACAGACAGCAATTCAGCTTAGATTGAGACAAGAGGGTGGCAAGGTATTCGCACTTTTTGTAGATTTCCCGTAGGAAATTTTGTAGATGCCCGTAGGGCCTTTGCCCTACGGGCATCGCGGTATCGCCCTTCACTTCGTACATACAGTGAGGTTTTCTTGAAACTAGACAGGGCTCAGGCGCATGCGCGTCAAAGCAGTGGCTCTTCGCTGCATCGTACACTGGCGAGAGCAGGTAGACCAGCCCAGTGCTGTTGGCGAAAAAGCGCCGACGGAGAGTGGGAGATGGGAAGGGACCGAGCGAGTACGAAAACTCGATCGCGTACCGTCAATCGCATCGTAAATCCTGCAAGTTTGCGACAAGCCAATTATCATAACTAATGAAATTACAATTGTTTAACCTCGACCATAGTCGCAAGAAGAATAGTATTTTACTGTGCTGACACATTGATCTATTGCATTTATTTGATTGGTGCGCGATAGTTTTTTCATTTTTTCTTGCACCTTAAGGGGGGATTGTCTTGATTTTACAAAAAAATTGAATGGAGTCTTTTCTATTGGAATCTATAAACTATATTCGAAAAAACAAGTGAAAGTTTGAAATTGTTTTTTTTTATTGTTTAAATATTTTTATAATTTTCACACGGCAAAAATTGATTTTTGGATTCGAAACCATTTTGTCAGAATTGAGTGCAGTAATTTGGACGATAAAGCTTCTATGACACTTTTCATTTGAGGTAACTTGGTTATCAGTACGCGCTCTGATAAGGTTGTAATGCTTAAACACTACGCGTAACTGCTATAGTTTCGATTTTACAAAAAAATTGAATGGAATCTTTTTTATTCGAATCTATAAACTATATTCGAAAAAACAAGTGAAAGTTCGAGATTGTTATTTTTTAATTGTTTAAATATTTTTATAATTTTCATAATGCAAAAATTGATCGTTGGATTCGAAACCATTTTTTTAGAATTGAGTGCAGTAATTTGGACGATAAAGTTCTATGACACTTTTCATTTGATGCAACTCGCTTATCAGTACGCGCTCTGATAAGCTTGTAATGCGTAAACACTACGCGTAACTGCCACAGTTTCGATTTAACGAAAAAATTGAATGGAGTCTTTTTTATTCGAATCTATAAACTATATTCGAAAAAACAAGTGAAAAATTGAAATTGTTATTTTTCAATTGTTTAAATATTGTAACGAATATGCAGTTGACTATTCGTTGAGACACACGATATTAGTGAGGATTGACAATAGACGAACGTACGGACGATCGATAGGATATCGATCGTCATGACAAAAAGTCTTGATCGGACTATCAAAGCGAACACACGTGACAGATCGCGAATAAGATAACTAAAGAACATTATAACTAATAATATCCGCCCACAACCAAATATACCGCGTTGTTATTTCGCTCGGTCGTTACAATATTTTTATAATTTTCATAATGCAAAAATTGATTGTTTGATTCGAAACCATTTTTTTAGTATTGACTGCAGTAATTTGGACGATAAAGTTCTATGACACTTTCCATTTGATGCAACTCGCTTATCAGTACGCGCTCTGATAAGGTTGTAATGCGTAAACACTCCGCGTAACTGCCACAGTTTTGATATTCCAAAAAATTGGATAGAATCTTTTCTATTTGAATCTATAAACTATATTCGAAAAAACAAGTGAATGTTCGAAATTGTTATTTTTTAATTGTTTAAATATTTTTGGAATTTTCATATTGCAAAAATTGAGTTACGCGTAGTGTTTACGCATTACAACCTTATCAGAGCGCGTACTGATAAGCGCATCAAATGAAAAGTGTCATAGAACTTTATCGTCCAAATCACTGCACTCAATTCTAAAAAAATGTTTCAAATCAAAAAATCAAATTTTGCATTATGAAAATGACAAAAATATTTAAACAATTAAAAAATAACAATTTCGATGTTTCACTTGTTTTTTCGAATATAGTTTATAGATTCGAATAAAAAAGATTCTGTTCAATTTCTTTGTAACATCAAAACTTTGTACAATATGCGTAGAAAACTCGCATTGCGACATTATCAAAATGCGTACCAATAAGGCGAGTGAAAAAAAAGAAAAGTTCCATTGAGGATTCATCGTCCAAAGAATTGACCTTAATTCAGAAAAAATAGTCGCGGATGCAAATATTAATATTTGCAATAAGAAGATTATAAAAAGGTTTAAACAATAACAAAATAACAGTTTCGATTTTTTACTTGATTTTTCGAATATAGTTCATTGATTCGAATATAAAAGATCCTATTCAATTTTCTTGTAAAATCAAAACTTCGTCATATACGCGTAGTAAGCATGCAACCTTATCAGAGCGCCTAATGATAAGGCTATTAAAGCAAATGAAAAGTGCTATAGGAGCTTTGTCTTCCAGAGTGTTGCCCTTATTTCAGAAAAAATAGTCGCGAATGGAAATAATAATATTTGCAATAAGAAAATTGTTAAAATATTTAAACAATAAAAGCATAACAATTTCAATTTTTTACTTGATTTTTCGGATCCAGTTTATTGATTCAAATTGGAAAGATCATATTCACTTTTCTTGTAAAATTAAAACTTTTGTCAAATACGCGCTTGGGCGGTTTGGGCCCGGGTCTCCGGGCGGTTGGCGGCGTGGTGCTAAGTGGCGGTCCGATCTCGAGCGGGGGGGGTAGGTTGGCGGGTCGGGGGATTATGAGGGACATTAGGGGTGGTGGTGGGGGGGTTGGGGTGGGTTCAGCAGGTGGCGGTGAGGGAATGTATCGTCGGGGTGGGGGTGAGATGAGGCGGCGGCTGGGGGGTGGGGAGTTCATGAGGGGGCGGTATACGGTGAGGGTCATGAGGGACGGGAGTGCGGTAGTATGGGTGACGACGGTGGGGTGGAAACGTACGTGTTGGGTGGGCGGAGGGGTGGTCGATGGGGATGGGGAGAGGCTGGGGGTTGAGGAACGGGATGACTCGGGGGATTGGGAGGAGGAGCTTAGCGGGTGGATTACAGTATGGCGTGAGGAGGAGGGTTGGGGTTCGGGGGCAGGGGTGGTTTCGCGGAGTCCCATGAGTGCGGGCGGGCTGGGGCGAGGGCGTGGGGGGTTATTGAGTGGCGCGGTGTGGACGGGGTCGCAGTGAATATACCGGAAGGGGTTGTGGATGATTGTGCCGGGTGGGGGGCCTTGGTATGGCTCCCAGACGACGAGGGGGCGAGGGGGCAGCGGATTGGCGATTTCGTCAAGGGCGAAGGGTACCCGATCGCCTCCCATCGGGCGTGCTGGCTCCTCTCTCGTCGGTGGCTGGGGTGCTGGCTCATGGTTTGGTCTCTGTAACATGGGGGTGGCTGGTTGAGGGGTGGCACTTGCGGGGGGCGGGTCGTCAGGTGGTTTGGGGTGGCTCTGAGAGGGGTTTTCGTTCGTGGTCTCCGCGGTGTCTACTGAGAATTCCTCTGCGAGAGCCGGGGGCTCGTGGTAAGGCTTCAGGTCTTTATTATGGACCCTGGGTTTTTTGTTCTTTGGGGGCGTGTAAATCTCGTACACTACGGGGGAGATTTTCCGGGTGATGGTGTAGGGTCCACGGTATCGGGGGGCGAGTTTGGCGGCGAAATTCTGGGTGGAGGATGAGAGGACTCTGTTTTTTCGCAATCCGAGATCGCCGACTTCAAACTCGATTCGCTCGATCGTGTCGGGGGTGGGGAGGTTGTTAAGTACGCTCTTAGCGGGTCTGGGGTTTCTGCCGAGATTCAGGAAGGCGGGGGATATCTGGGTGGAGGCCTGGACGGCGGTGTTGAGGGCGAAGCATAACTCGGGAAGGTGAGCGTCCCACAGCTGGTGGTTATCGCCAACGTACGAGACGATCATAGTTTTGAGGGTTCGGTTTACTCTTTCGAGGGTGTTGGCTTGGGCGCGGTATGGGGGAATCAGGGTCTGTCGTATGCCATACTGTTTGAGGTGGGTGGTCAGATATTTGTTCACGAATTCGGTGCCGTTATCGGTGAGGAGGTATCGTGGGCTCCCCCATCTGTTGAGGACGAGGGACTCGAGGGCTGCCATTATAGTGGGTCCTGTCGCAGTGCGGAGGGCCTTGGCTTCGATATATTTCATGAACAGATCTTGGAATACCACGACGTATCGATTTCGGTTTTTACTCGGGGGGAAGGGCCCCATCACGTCGGCGGCGACGACTGACCAGGGACCTTCAGTCGTTCGCTCTCGCATGAGGCCGACGGGGGGGGGGGGGGGGGGGACCTTGTTGTGTTGGCACACCTTGCAATGTTTCACAAATCGTGCGACATCCGCGAACATGCCGGGCCAGGAGAAATTTTGACACATTCGCCGGAACGTTTTATCGACTCCGAGGTGGCCGGATTCGGGTTCGTTATGGGCGTCGTGGAGAGCTTGGGTTCGAGAGTCGAGGGGGAGGACTAGTTTCCAGGCGTTCAGCTCTTCCACGGCGGGTTCGAGGATGGGGTGCGGGTGGTGGTGATATATGAGATTGTCTTCTACTTTCCAGTCAGGGTATTTGTAGGGGAAGAGTTGGACGTTACGCATTTGCTCGAGGTACCATGAGTCCTTAGTCTCGCCAAGGGAGGCGAGGGTGGAGTCGATTCTCTCGTGCATGCGAGAAAGGGCGTCGGGGACTACGTTTAACGCTCCTTTGCGGTGGATTACCTCCATGTCGAGGGCTTGCATTGACAAGGCCTAGCGGACCAATCGTCCGGAGGGGTCTCTCAGGGTACGGAGCCAACGTAGGCTGCTGTGGTCAGTGATGACTGTGAAGGACGTTCCCTCGATGTATGGGCGCAGTTTCTTTGTAGCCCATAGCACCGCAAGGCATTCCTTCTCAGTCACACTGTACTTCCGTTCTGCGCGGGTCAGTACTCGGGAGCAGAAGACGATGGGGTGCTCGTCATCGTTGATGGTCTGGGTGAGGACCGCGCCCAAAGCGTAGTCACTGGCATCGGTGTGAATGGTGAAGGGCTTCTCGAAATCGGGGCGGGCTAGGACAGGGGCGCGGGTGAGGGCTTCTCGGAGGGCTTCGAAAGCTTGTTGTTGGTCGGGACCCCAGGTCCAGGGCACGTTATTGTGTAGGAGCACGACGAGGGGTATTTTCAGCGTGGATATGTCGGCGAGGAAGCGGGCATACCACCCTATCATTCCAAGGAATCTCCTGAGCTGTTTCAAGTTAGTAGGGGCGGGGTACTCGAGTACGGGGGTTATCTTGTCGGGGTCTGTCTGTAGTCCGTTTTTAGTCACAACTGTTATGTTCGGCTCGATGTGAGATCGAGAGCGAACGTTTATTTTATTAATATTTATGGGGATCTTTTCTGTCTGAAAGGAGTTGGAACTCCAACACCAAGAATAATGTTGTTCAATTACTAGGTTTATTAGAATATTGGTTACAGATGAGTTTTACATTACTCTTGCTGCGCTCGCGCTTCCGTATGCGTTCGCACTTTTCGTTGCTGCGTGCATCGGAGTGCGAGTTCATTCGCCTTTGCTGCGTTTGTACATTCTTGCGAGTTCGTTGCTCGCTTTTAATCGCTCGATTGGGCTTCGCTCGAAATATTCTATGCGAATATTTCGACTCTTCGTTTTATCGCTCGAATTTTGAATATGCCCTTTTTGGGGCATAACATCCCTCCCCCCTTAAGAAGAAGAAATCTTGAATTCAAGTTTCTTCTCATTCGGTTCGTTCATTCGTCTGTTCAAAATTTGACTTGTGTCTAAGTTTAGTCCCTTTTCTAGATTTAATCCCTTTGATCCTATTTCTCGTTTAAATCCTTTTTTCTAGTTACCTTTATTTATTTATTTATTTTCTTTAAATACTCCCATTGCTTGAATTTATTTGCTTTCATTCTGGCGTATCTTTTCCTCGGTGTCGGGTTGCATCCCGCGCGTGGACGTCTGAGCTCTGTCAAGCTAGCTGAGCAAAGTCTCAGAAATTAGTTTTGGACATACCACAATTAAGTGCTTTATATGTGCTAATTATGTGCCGAAACCAAAATTTTTGTGCTCCTTTAGTTTAGCTGAAAATTGCTTGCGAAAAGTGCGCTGCTAGCTTGACATCAAGTGAGCAGAGCCTCGGTTCATTTTTGCGATACTGTTTAATTAACTTACGTCAGATTTATGTGCTTTTTACGTGCTTCTCAAATATATACTCATGAAACCCGATTGTTTGATTTTTTATTAAAATTTTTTTTTTTTTTACATTCAGCAACTGTGTATCGGCTTATATTGGCGGTATTATTTAATTCAAGTACATCAGATTTTTGTGCTTTTTACGTGCTTCTATAAGATTTGTGCAGACGTTTCATACGATACAATTAAACCATTTTTGGTCGACCTGTGAGCCACGCGCCATGGCGACTTGAGTCACAAATTCCTTTAAGCTTTTCCGAGTTTTCTGGCCACAGATACGAAGCACCAAAATCGAGTATAGCGTATATCGATAGCACATAAAGAGCACTTAATTTTTACGCGTAGTAAATATTTTTCAGAATTTATTTGACAAAGTTTACTGTCACCTCTGCGTCACGTCAACAATCCCGATTCTCGCGTTCCGGGTTCAGAGTTTTTTGGCCGCAAATACGAAGCACAAAAATCGTGTTCAGCGTATATCGATAGCACATAAAAAGCACTTAATTTTGACGCGTAGTAAATATTTTTCAGAATTTATTTGACAAAGTTTACTGTCACCTCTGCGTCACGTTAACAGTCTCGATTCTCGCTTTCCGGGATCCGAGTTTTTTGGCCGCAGATACGAAGCACGAAAATCGAGTATAGCGTATATCAATAGCACATAAAAAGCACTTAATTTTGACGCGTAGTTAATATTTTTCAGAATTTATTTGACAAAGTGTACTGTCACCTCTGCGTCACGTTAACAGTCCCGATTCTCGCGTTCCGGGTTCCGAGTTATTTGGTTGCAAATACGAAGCACAAAAATCGTGTTCAACGTAGATCGACAGCACCTAAAAAGCACTTAATTTTGACGCGTAGCAAATATTTTTCAGAATTTATTTGACAAAGTGTACTGTCACCTCTGCGTCACGTTAACAGTCTCGATTCTCGCTTTCCGGGATCCGAGGTTTTTGGACGCAAATACGAAGCACAAAAATTGTGTTCAGCGTATATCGATAGCACCCAAAAAGCACTTAATTTTTACGCGTAGTAAATATTTTTCAGAATTTATTTGACAGAGTTTTTTGGCCGCAGATACGAAGCACGAAAATCGAGTATAGCGTATATCAATAGCACATAAAAAGCACTTAATTTTGACGCGTAGTTAATATTTTTCAGAATTTATTTGACAAAGTTTACTGTCACCTCTGCGTCACGTCAACAGTCTCGATTCTCGCTTTCCGGGATCCGAGGTTTTTGGGCGCAAATACGAAGCACAAAAATCGTGTTCAGCGTATATCAATAGCACATAAAAAGCACTTAATTTTGACGCGTAGCAAATATTTTTCAGAATTTATTTGACAAAGTGTACTGTCACCTCTGCGTCACGTTAACAGTCTCGATTCTCGCTTTCCGGGATCCGAGGTTTTTGGACGCAAATACGAAGCACAAAAATTGTGTTCAGCGTATATCGATAGCACCCAAAAAGCACTTAATTTTTACGCGTAGTAAATATTTTTCAGAATTTATTTGACAGAGTTTTTTGGCCGCAGATACGAAGCACGAAAATCGAGTATAGCGTATATCAATAGCACATAAAAAGCACTTAATTTTGACGCGTAGTTAATATTTTTCAGAATTTATTTGACAAAGTTTACTGTCACCTCTGCGTCACGTCAACAGTCTCGATTCTCGCTTTCCGGGATCCGAGGTTTTTGGGCGCAAATACGAAGCACAAAAATCGTGTTCAGTGTATATCAATAGCACATAAAAAGCACTTAATTTTGACGCGTAGTTAATATTTTTCAGAATTTATTTGACAAAGTTTACCATCACCTCTGCGTCACGTCAACAGTCTCGATTCTCGCTTTCCGGGATCCGAGGTTTTTGGGCGCAAATACGAAGCACAAAAATCGTGTTCAGCGTATATCAATAGCACATAAAAAGCACTTAATTTTGACGCGTAGTTAATATTTTTCAGAATTTATTTCACAAAGTTTACTGTCACCTCTGCGTCAAGTCAACAGTCCCGATTCTCGCGTTCCGGGTTCCGAGTTATTTGGTTGCAAATACGAAGCACAAAAATCGTGTTCAACGTAGATCGACAGCACCTAAAAAGCACTTAATTTTGACGCGTAGCAAATATTTTTCAGAATTTATTTGACAAAGTGTACTGTCACCTCTGCGTCACGATAACAGTCTCGATTCTCGCTTTCCGGGATCCGAGGTTTTTGGACGCAAATACGAAGCACAAAAATTGTGTTCAGCGTATATCGATAGCACCCAAAAAGCACTTAATTTTGACGCGTAGTAAATATTTTTCAGAATTTATTTGACAGAGTTTTTTGGCCGCAGATACGAAGCACGAAAATCGAGTATAGCGTATATCAATAGCACATAAAAAGCACTTAATTTTGACGCGTAGTTAATATTTTTCAGAATTTATTTGACAAAGTTTACTGTCACCTCTGCGTCACGTCAACAGTCTCGATTCTCGCTTTCCGGGATCCGAGGTTTTTGGGCGCAAATACGAAGCACAAAAATCGTGTTCAGCGTATATCAATAGCACATAAAAAGCACTTAATTTTGACGCGTAGTTAATATTTTTCAGAATTTATTTGACAAAGTTTACCATCACCTCTGCGTCACGTTAACAGTCTCGATTCTCGCTTTCCGGGATCCGAGGTTTTTGGGCGCAAATATGAAGCACAAAAATCGTGTTCAGCGTATACCGCTAGCACATAAAAAGCACTTAATTTTGACGCGTAGTTAATATTTTTCAGAATTTATTTGACAAAGTGTACTGTCACCTCTGCGTCACGTTAACAGTCTCGATTCTCGCTTTCCGGGATCCGAGGTTTTTGGGCGCAAATATGAAGCACAAAAATCGTGTTCAGCGTATACCGCTAGCACATAAAAAGCACTTAATTTTGACGCGTAGTAAATATTTTTCAGAATTTCTTTCACAAAGTTTACTGTCACCTCTGCGTCAAGTCAACAGTCCCGATTCTCGCGTTCCGGGTTCCGAGTTATTTGGTTGCAAATACGAAGCACAAAAATCGTGTTCAACGTAGATCGACAGCACCTAAAAAGCACTTAATTTTGACGCGTAGTTAATATTTTTCAGAATTTATTTGACAAAGTTTACTGTCACCTCTGCGTCACGTCAACAGTCTCGATTCTCGCTTTCCGGGATCCGAGGTTTTTGGGCGCAAATACGAAGCACAAAAATCGTGTTCAGCGTATATCAATAGCACATAAAAAGCACTTAATTTTGACGCGTAGTTAATATTTTTCAGAATTTATTTGACAAAGTTTACCATCACCTCTGCGTCACGTTAACAGTCTCGATTCTCGCTTTCCGGGATCCGAGGTTTTTGGGCGCAAATATGAAGCACAAAAATCGTGTTCAGCGTATACCGCTAGCACATAAAAAGCACTTAATTTTGACGCGTAGTTAATATTTTTCAGAATTTATTTGACAAAGTGTACTGTCACCTCTGCGTCACGTTAACAGTCTCGATTCTCGCTTTCCGGGATCCGAGGTTTTTGGGCGCAAATATGAAGCACAAAAATCGTGTTCAGCGTATACCGCTAGCACATAAAAAGCACTTAATTTTGACGCGTAGTAAATAT
Organism: Ischnus inquisitorius; assembly: GCA_963924025.1. Taxonomy (NCBI): domain Eukaryota; kingdom Metazoa; phylum Arthropoda; class Insecta; order Hymenoptera; family Ichneumonidae; genus Ischnus; species Ischnus inquisitorius. Next base: position 1,019,064 of record OZ001252.1, read on the forward strand.
TTTTCAGAATTTCTTTCACAAAGTTTACTGTCACCTCTGCGTCAAGTCAACAGTCCCGATTCTCGCGTTCCGGGTTCCGAGTTATTTGGTTGCAAATACGAAGCACAAAAATCGTGTTCAACGTAGATCGACAGCACCTAAAAAGCACTTAATTTTGACGCGTAGCAAATATCCCCCAAAACTACTTTTTTTCCAAAAAAGTGAAAAACGTACGCCAAGTACATAAAAGGTATATAAATACGAAAACCGTTGATTCAAAAAAATCCGAATTAAAAAACATAGCAAAATCATACGAGCCAAGTAATAGATTTTTTTTTTTATATAGATGCAATGGTAACTATATAAAAAGTTTATGCTATCAAAAATAAAAATAAAAACATGCTTGGCACGCCTTTCAAATACAAATAAACGTTACTTATCGCATAAAAAAGGGGACGTGCCAAGCATGTTTTTATTTTTATTTTTGATAGCATAAACTTTTTATATAGTTACCATTGCATCTATATAAAAAAAAAATCTATTACTTGGCTCGTATGATTTTGCTATGTTTTTTAATTCGGATTTTTTTGAATCAACGGTTTTCTTATTTATATACCTTTTATGTACTTGGCGTACGTTTTTCACTTTTTTGGAAAAAAAGTAGTTTTGGGGGATTTCACTAATTTTTGAAAACCAGCAAGAAAACTAAAATTCAGATTTTTTTTAATCAAATTAATGATAGTAATTACTTTTTAGTTGCAATTATTTATTGATTTTATTTTCTTTATTGTAATTATTATTATTATTTTCTTTTTGTAAATTAAAATAACTATATCAGTTTTCTCAGTAAAACTGAAGCGACGGAAGATCGGTGTGGTCATTTTTGAAGAACCGCACAGTGATAGCGAATAAATTTAGATATCGCAGCATGGTTCATTACATTATCAAAAAAATCTGTGATTCTATTATTGATAGAACTGTATCTTCAGTTGTCTTGGCGGAAAGGTTCTACTGCCTCTTACCTTGGCTCTCGCAACGAGACAACGATACCGTCCGTTTCAATAATTCTCTCGACGAGAGAACTCTGCCATCCGTTACTTTGATATTTTCGACCGGATGAAAAAGAAATCCTGAATTCTCTTCTTCGATGCTCTTTGAAGAGGTACAGAATTTATTTTTTAATTTTCTCGTCCGGAGAAGTGAAGTGAAAATTGGTAAAATTCTTTCGTTGCAAGAACCGAACGAAGCGCTGGCCAAGTTGACTTATCCTGAAAGTCAATGAAAGAGTCCTGGGTAATTCCTCTGTCAAGGTAACCGAAGACAGAGTTACACAATTTTATTGTTAAAGCGATAACATTTTTTCTTAATGGTATAACAGACCTGCCGAGGAATCTTGATTTCTACGCTATCAGCGTAGAAATGTGTTGTAGCGCTTCAAGAACACAACCACACCGACCTTCGACAGAAAAATTCTATCGATCTTGAGAACAGCGAAAAAAGAAAAACGAAACTGAAAACAATTATTTTTCTTGATTAAATCTTGATCATAACATTTTTCTTGACTTTAGTTTTTATTGTAAGGTTATATCATTTGCCGGAAATCACTAATCGCTTAAAAAATCGAATCGAGACGAACGAGACGAAAGAACACTTTTGAAATCACTTTCAAACATTCACCACTTTTCAATTTATTCATTTATTTATTTAATCCCGGGCCCTTGCTTTGGTTACGTCGCCCGCTGTCAACCGCCGACGGGCCGGCACGGCCGACGGGCCGAGCGAGCACCGAACACGTACGACGCGCCACGATTTCACAATCTTCCGCGATGCCCGATGCTCCGCGATGCCCGACCCGATGTAGATGAGAAATAGACGGGCGTATCTGATACTATTCGACCCGTAAAATGGTGTGCGATACCGCCGTTCTGCTTCTCATCTACACATGTAGATGGGAAGCAGAAGGGCGTATATCCATGGCCGTAACCCGTTAAATGATAGGAGAGGATGCCCATCTGTTTCTCATCTACACATTTTTTTCTTTCAAGTATCGCTGATCGGATACCTTTTGGGTCACGGCATCGATATCTCAGCAACGGCTGCACCGATTCAATCGCACCTAGGCGCATTCGAAAGCTGATGGCCAAATTATATTATGAAAGACTTGCCAAAAATTTGATTCGAAGTTAATCTCCCGAGAATTATCGAGCGAAAGTTTTACTTCCGGCATATTCGCGTATACTAAGAAGCGGCAGCGCCTCGGCCAGCCTCGTACGAAAAAATTTTTTTTTTTATGTACTTGGCGTCGAGACGCTACCGCGTCTCTTGATTTTTCAGAATTTATTTGACAAAGTGTACTGTCACCTCTGCGTCACGTTAACAGTCTCGATTCTCGCTTTCCGGGATCCGAGGTTTTTGGACGCAAATACGAAGCACAAAAATTGTGTTCAGCGTATATCGATAGCACCCAAAAAGCACTTAATTTTTACGCGTAGTAAATATTTTTCAGAATTTATTTGACAGAGTTTTTGGGCCGCAGATACGAAGCACGAAAATCGAGTATAGCGTATATCAATAGCACATAAAAAGCACTTAATTTTGACGCGTAGTTAATATTTTTCAGAATTTATTTAACAAAGTTTACTGTCACCTCTGCGTCACGTCAACAGTCTCGATTCTCGCTTTCCGGGATCCGAGGTTTTTGGGCGCAAATACGAAGCACAAAAATCGTGTTCAGCGTATATCAATAGCACATAAAAAGCACTTAATTTTGACGCGTAGTTAATATTTTTCAGAATTTATTTGACAAAGTTTACCATCACCTCTGCGTCACGTCAACAGTCTCGATTCTCGCTTTCCGGGATCCGAGGTTTTTGGGCGCAAATACGAAGCACAAAAATCGTGTTCAGCGTATATCAATAGCACATAAAAAGCACTTAATTTTGACGCGTAGTTAATATTTTTCAGAATTTATTTCACAAAGTTTACTGTCACCTCTGCGTCAAGTCAACAGTCCCGATTCTCGCGTTCCGGGTTCCGAGTTATTTGGTTGCAAATACGAAGCACAAAATCGTGTTCAACGTAGATCGACAGCACCTAAAAAGCACTTAATTTTGACGCGTAGCAAATATTTTTCAGAATTTATTTGACAACGTTTACTGTCACCTCTGCGTCACGTTAACAGTCTCGATTCTCGCTTTCCGGGATCCGAGGTTTTTGGGCGCAAATATGAAGCACAAAAATCGTGTTCAGCGTATATCGATAGCACATAAAAAGCACTTAATTTTGACGCGTAGTAAATATTTTTCAGGATTTATTTGACAAAGTGTACTGTCACCTCTGCGTCACGTTAACAGTCTCGATTCTCGCTTTCCGGGATCTGAGGTTTTTGGGCGCAAATACGAAGCACAAAAATTGCATTCAGCGTATATCGATAGCACCTAAAGAGCACTTAATTTTGACGCGAAGTACATATTGTTCAGAATTTATTTGACAAAGTTTACTGTCACCTCTGTGTCACATCAACAGTCCCGATTCTCGCGTTCCGGGTTCCGAGTTTTTTGGTTGCAAATACGAAGCACAAAAATCGTGTTCAACGTAGATCGACAGCACGTAAAAAGCACTTAATTTTTACGCGTAGTCAATATTTTTCAGAATTTATTTGACCAAGTTTACTGTGAACTGTGCGTCACGTCAACAGTCTCGATTCTCGCGTTCCGGGTTCTGAGTTTTTTGGCTGCAAATACGAAGCACAAAAATCAAGTTTAGCCTATATCGATAACACCTAAAAAGCACTTAATTTTGACGCGTAGTAAATATTTTTCAGAATTTGTTTGACAAAGGTTACTGTCGACTCTGCGTCACGTCAACAGTCCCGATTCGGTATTTACTTTCGACGTGAAGAATCATTTTGTGCAAACGAATACAAATTGTCTCTTTTCCCGTGTCGTCATGTGCTCCATTCATCCGTGTCTTCTTGGTTTCGTTTGACACCGGTCTTGTCATACCTCGGTCCCATTTTGCCCTGCTTTATTATTTTACTTCCCGATCACCGGACAATGAAATAACAGTTTCAATTAAACAGATCTTCCTCAATTTCCGTTGCATGATAAAATAAAAGTGTTACTAGATAAGGAAGAAGAGACATGGGGCAAAAACAATAATGACAACAAAATATTACGACAAATAACGCTAGACTTTTTTTCATTCATAAAAATTAAGTATTAAAGTATGTAGCCGTTGTGAAATCGTTTTCATAGACTAACATTTCGAATGTAACAGATCGAGATACATATATTTTTTTTTGTCAATCTCGTATAAATCTACTTAAAGTATTTCATGTCACGGTATCATCCAATTGTTCTTATAAGTTATTGTGCTTGCAAGGTCAATTGCGGTGTACACATCTACTATACATATCTTTTTTCTCCGTCAATCTCATATAAATGTAGTTATATTATTTTATGTCAAGGTATTATCTAGTTATTCTTATGAGTTATTTTGTTTGCAAGATCAATTGCAGTGAGACTTTCTTCTGCTCACGGATTTTTTCGGTGGTGGGGATCATCTCCATCTAACATTTGTTACGGCAAGAAATACCGTTTAATGACTTCGCGTACCGTCTCCCCTTATTTTCAAAAGTTTCTTTGAAATATTATCATTAACGTTTAATGTCTACTGTTAACGCGCGTAAAGGTTTCAAAAATATAACGCCAACATTGCTTTCGGCCAAACGTTCCGAGTTTAAAAATATTCTGTCATCTTAAACACGTTGCCATAAACTCTAACACTCCAAGAGCAACACTATTAACGATATATTTTTTTTCGTCTTTCTCCGATAAATAGCATCATAATATATTACAAGATAACGTGCGACGTAATCGATCTCCAACGCTATTTTGTGTACAAGATCAATTGCGGCGTGACTTTTTCCGTTGCAGGTACCGTTTTGGGATCGCAAATCATTTTCATCCACTTTCTATTACACCAACAAAACGCTGTGTAATGACCGAGCGGCTCATCCTCCTCATGTTTCGAGTTTCTTAAGACTCGTGCTATCGGGGGCGGATTGTAGTGACAGATGCCTCTTGAATGAACTTCATCGTCCATGTTGAATAACTTCAACGATCGAGGAATCTCGCCTAATTTGACGCTCTCGTACTCGTCTGACATTACTTCCATCAAGACGAAGTCACCTGGAAAATAAATATAAAATCGGCACCTGCGTCGTATTTAAATGTTCGGACTTATTACGCTTTTCATAATAAAATTATTTAGAAAATTGGCGACCCACCTTTTACTATCAGTGCAGTCGTGACGTACTTTTCGTTTCCATAGCATTCGTCAGATAAGCATAGTCTGTCTTGAAGCTGTATTTGCTCCGCAATCGCTTCGGTGTACCTAGGAGCGATTAAAGCCGCCAAATCTACCGTGAGAAGCGGATAATCTTTTTTCGTCGGGGAACTTAATGCACATGTGCCACTGCAAATAGCAGTTTCCTCGAAACATGGAACGCCTCGAAGCAATTTTCGAGCCAATGTCGCTACAGTCGTTGCGCAGTTAACTGTAACGCATTTCATTTCTGGGTGGCCTTGTTTCTCAAAAAGATCACACAATATATTCGAACGTGTTCGGTATGTACTGGTCGTGATTTTGTTTTTGCGGACGTCGTAAATCATTTTTACAAAACATTCGGTTTCGATGTTCGCTGCAATGACGTTCTTCAAAAAGAATGGCGAATCGAACGATGCTGTCAACATAAGTTGAAACAGGCTATCGAAAGCGCATGTCATCGTCAAATCAATTCTTTCGCCTCCTTTCCGAATCGGTTTCAATTTCGTCTCACTTCCACTCTTGAGGAATGGAATTGACGAGGGTTCATCTGCCAGATTGAACTCGTGAAGCGGATACGTTTCTTGAAGAGATTTTCCTCGATGCTGCTTTTCGCAAATGTTATCTTCAGACGTCTTTTGCGTAATTGTTTTTTTCCCTTTTCTTTCTTGTTTTTTACCGAATTTCGCGCGCGTCTGTTTGTCCTCGTATTTTTTTGTCTGATTACGCTAATTTTCGTAGGCGTGCGATTCGATGAGTTGGTTCGCATTCGGCTTATCAACGCAGCGCATGCAAATTCGTTGTTGTCCGTACCCTTCTTCAGTTCCATTTGCGGACAGCGAACAAGTATCAAAAATGTGTACTGCTTTTTTACAGATCTGAAATCAAAAATATATAAAAAATGCGTATGATGAATCATTTTCTTTTAGAAGTGGAATTGATATGTCAATTACCGCGCAACGATGCGCTCCCTTCGGCAGATCCCCGTTTTGACAGGCTGGGCAATTCGTCTTCAGTCGCGCCGCAGCGACCGGCGAACTATGGGATACTGGAGACTTTGATGTCAATTTGTATGAATCATCATTGTATACGTCATGAGGCTCATCATTTCCGGAGGAATCAGAAATGATCCTGCAAGTTTTATCGTCGACGCGTTGACCTTTTGTGATTTTTTTTCCAATATTCGATTCGGTGTTTCGCGTTTTTTCTTTCTCGTCTTCCGAACCTCCACTTCCAAACTCTTCAGAGTCGGTACTTGACCAGCCGTTATTCTTTATACGTCGTCCCGTATCGTTCCGTGGAGAATTGGCCTCACTTTCGTCTTCGCTCGAAAAATGTTTTCGATTCAATGCCGCTTCTTTTCTTGCTGCGTCGGAATTGATTAATTTCGATGTTCCGTCGATATACGGTTTATGTTTGCGAATAAACATGTCCGGTCGCATCGGTGTAATTTCGTCCTTGAGCAAACGATTTTTTATGTTTCCGAATTCGGCTTCGACGTGAGCACTGGATGCTGGACATCTCCCGTATCCGTACCGATCGCGGACAATGCAACTCCACAACGGTAACCATTTAAAATCTTCGACGAGACGGTCTGCGAATACCGGTAGCCAATGTGGATTTGCATCCTTTCCCTTACTATTTTTGATATCGGCTTTCACCTGATTATCTATTGCACGGGCCCGTTCGCGCCATTTGCTCGGTTCGGCTTTACTTCGCGCTGATTCAATGTCAGTGATGATCGTCGACGATTCCGGAATCCTGGCATCGATTTTTTCATTGGATTCGTCACCGGACTCTTCTTCTTCTTCTTCTAAATCGAGTTGACGTAGAACGTTTGTAGTGATGACCTGAACCATGTATGCTTTTTGTTTTTCGCAAGCCGACCTTCTGCCGTCTTTCGTGTCACCGCAAGTGCTGCTACGCGAAATCGTCAAGAGAGCTTGGGCAACCCGTTCTGCGTCTTCAGCATTTCGGCACAGAACTATTTTTCCAATACCGACTTTGTAGAATTTGGCTACTTCACGTCGCACGTTGTGTAACAAATTGTCCCACGTTTTCATGTAATGGGCGATGTCGAGCCTGATGTAGCACGCCGGTAAGTCGTCTGTCAAGAATTGATCTGCGTACTCATTAATCGTGTCATTTTTCGTAAACGCTCGAATAGACCCCGATAGAAGAGCTCGCGATGCATCGCAAACAATTTCTTTTGGTGGTACCAATCCCCATTGCTCGATCCACTGAATGAGCCAGAAATGTATCATTAAAGTTGTTTGCCGCTCGGTCAGCATTTGTGCGACGGAAAGTTGACCTTCGGGAGTTGCGACTACGGCAATATACAAAAATATTGGTGCCGAATTCGTTTTATCCACTCGAGCGATTGGTGAAATTATCGAGCCAGTCGCATCAATTGCTAAGCACAAATGCTGTTTTTCACTCGCCGTAGTGTAGATTGTTCTTTGGTGTTTTGTTGAATAGTGAACGAAGAATGGCTTGTGACTTATCCACGGTATTTCGTCTTTCATTGTGCTGGCCCCCAATACTTCCAACGCTTTTATTGGATCCGAATGTAAATAGGAAGCTGCTCTCATCTCATGTTTGATTTCGCGCATCGTCGCGGCTGTCGGAAGGTGGCCAGGCTCGGGATCTTCATCTTCCATCGTCTCATTTGCCATCTCGGCCCGAAGGACATGAGCGGATTTTGTCTTTAATTTTTTTCCTAGATTCTCTCTTGCTGTCCCCCGTACATAACGCTTGCCACACTCACCATCTCCTTTGGTGGTGGTACACGTAATTAAAACGACACCATCGCTACGCTCGATTTCGCAGTCGATCGTAGAGCCGCACTTACACGAGCCGGATATGTACCCAGATGTGCACTTATTGTTGAGGTGGTGATTTTTGAAATTAAATCCACATTTTATTCGCGTACTCTTCCAGATCCTCTGCACGATGAAATCTTGCCAATCCCCTGAAAGTTAATATAAAAGGATTTCATTTTCAATTTTTTTTTTTTTCCTTCATTTACTTGCTATTACCGGATATTTGTCAAACTTGAAAATTTCAACCGGACAAATTTTCTTCAACTCTTTATGGACTCGACTGTCGAAGCTTTGCAAAGATTCATTATCGACTGTGGAATCTGTTTAATTTTCTCCTCATTCACTGCGCTATTACAAAATACAATGAAGCTCAAGTTAACCGGACAAACCTTTGCTGAAGCTTAGATTGACTACCGGAGGCTTTGAATTTTTTTTTTCAACTCGCAGCGCTGTTACTATATATTGGTCCTATGCAAATATTTTAGTCAACCGGACAAATTTTCCTCAACCCTTTATGGACTCGACTGTCGAAGCTTTGCAAAGATTCATTATTGACTGCGGAACCTTTTTAATTTTTTCTTAATTCACTGCGCTATTAAAAAATACAATGAAGCTCAAGTCGACCGGACAAACCTTTGCTGAAGCTTAGATTGACTACCGGAGGCTTTGAAATTTTTTTATCAACTCGCAGCGCTGTTACTATATATTGGTCATATGCAAATATTTTAGTCAACCGGACAAATTTTCCTCAGCCCTTTATGGACTCGACTGTCGAAGCTTTGCAAAGATTCATTATGGACTGCGGAATCTTTTAAATTTTTTCTTAATTCACTGCGCTATTAAAAAATACAATGAAGCTCAAGTCGACCGGACAAACCTTTGCTGAAGCTTAGATTGACTACCGGAGGCTTTGAATTTTTTTTTTCAACTCGCAGCGCTGTTACTATATATTGGTCATATGCAAATATTTTAGTCAACCGGACAAATTTTCCTCAGCCCTTTATGGACTCGACTGTCGAAGCTTTGCAAAGATTCATTATGGACTGCGGAATCTTTTAAATTTTTTCTTAATTCACTGCGCTATTAAAAAATACAATAAAGCTCAAGTCGACCGGACAAACCTTTCCTGAAGCTTAGATTGACTACCGGAGGCTTTGAATTTTTATTTTCAACTCGCAGCGCTGTTACTATATATTGGTCATATGCAAATATTTTAGTCAACCGGACAAATTTTCCTCAGCTCTTTATGGACTCGACTGTCGAAGCTTTGCAAAGATTCATTATTGACTGCGGAATCTTTAAAAAAATTTCGTAATTCACTGCGCTATTACAAAATACAATGAAATTTAAGTCGACCGGCGAAAACTTTGCTAAATATTTCAGTTGACGGGACAAACTATTTTGACAACATGGACATTTTTTTATTGTCGCAAATTAGCTATCGAGACTTTGGAATTATACGAGAATGCTGTGTTGCTGCTTTGTGCTATTATTCAGAGAGAATCTCACTCAGACTTCTTATATTTTAGTGCATGCTGAATGGTATACTGACCTTTTCGAAATCGTGTTACGTTTCGCGGTTGTTTGTTACGTCGGTACGTCACTTTCGTCTCTACCAGTTTGTCGAATTCACTTGCTGCCACATGGATCGTGAAACCGAAACCGTCTTTTCCTCCACTCGTCGAATCCAACGTAGAAGATTCCAGTAACTGATCGGCAATACTTATTTCCGGGCCGTCGCTGGAATCTTCGTTTGGTCGCAAATCTTCCCACAGGCGTTTTCTGATGTCGTCTTGGTTGCAAACAACGTACGTATACAGAGCATCTTCCGTTTTTATATGGTTGATCTCCTTTGCAACCGTTTTCCAAACATCGTCGTGCTTCGATACGACATGCCCATCGTTCTTCGGACTTATCCGATCTTTGTATTTTCTTAAGGCATTAAAAACAATATCTTTGTCAATTATCCGAGGTCTTCCGCGTTTTCTCTTCTTTGTTTTCGGTTGTTCGAAGGAACTTTCGTCACTCATCGTAGACACGTATCGGCCATCCACCGGTCATCAACGGCTTATGAATGAGACAATAAGGTTTTTGAGCGCGCCGTGTCGGCGCCGCAATGTTAGCGCAGTTTCAATTCGCTATCGTGACGACAATAGTTCCGTAAATCCCCACAGCCTCCGTCTATAGCGGCGACCAAAACCAATGGCGCACGCTCCCTCCAACGCGCGGCGGAAAAATTTGTAAGCACTCGCATATTGGCAGCCCGTTCAAGTCACTTGACTGACCGATCACAGCTTACGTAAAATGACAACAATATGAAATGAAATGAAACCTCGCAATTCGCGCCGTACGCCAAAAGCGTAACTTTCTAGACCACTTGCTGATGATATTGTATATATAAAAAAAAGCATTCGGTATATATATCCAATTATCCATATATACGTAAAGACCGTGAATCAATTGTATAAAAATAGGTTTCTGATAAAAAGATAAGAATTACTCCACGTACATGTGTACGTGCAGTTGATATTTGCTCTTGGTTTCCTTAAATTGCGTTACGAAAAGCCGAAATGCTTACGCGCTGTGTATAAATATACGACGCTCGTTCTTTCGCCTTCAGGCTCGCGAAATAAAACTTATATAAAATTAGTTAGAGATAGTCAAGTTCATTAATTGAACATTTAAATTTGTACACTGGAACCTCGATTTTCTCGACAGTCCTCACTACAAATCTCATATCGCTCGATGCGGCCGATGGTAGAAAGAGATACGGGACGGCCCGAACAGTGCCGTGGGTCAAGGCAACATTTTTCGGGCGATTGCAAAAAATGTTGACAGAAGTGACTATTCGAGTCACGGGGGGCCCAGAGTACGCGACGCGTCCCTTCAGCCGCAACTGTGACAACTGCGCACAATCAGTACTGGCGGGGCATTCGACACCTTGATTTTTTCAAGCGGCGGGGCCGGCAATGTAGCGTAAATGTAGTTGCCACGAAACTTCTGAATCTTATGATTAAGGCGTATGCATTTTGTAAATACCTCAATTCGTACCTCCATGTCCCTATCCCCTAAGAAATTTGAGCTACCCTCTGAGGAGCACAATTTTTGCGATGTCGTTTTATTGAAAGAGATCAAAGTAATGTGCTTTTTATGTGCTTTGGGAATGGTCCAACTGCGAATATATAGAATTCGTGAATTTTCCATGATAACATGCAGCCAATGATACGCGCCACCGTTTGGGAAGATTCGGCTACTTTGCTATTTCACCTAATTGAATTGCCGATCATTTAAGTGTATTTTATGTGCTTTGCGATGAGCCTAGCGACGAATTCGGAAGTAGTAAATAGCCCGACGTACCGCCCCCTAAGGAATTTAAGCTACCCTCTAAAAAGCAAAATTTTCGGGATATTTTTTTATCAAAAGACATCAATTTGATGTGATTTTTATGTGCATTGAGAATGGCCCACTGACGAATTCGGAAGTAATAAATAGCTCGAAGTACTAGGAATAACTGAACGACTGCTTAATGTATTCTTAAATTCATATACTTCTCGCGTCTTAAATCAAGTCTTAAAAATGTTTAGGTTCCCTCGGATTTTCAGTCCAGGCATTCTGAGGCTCTTGTGGGACTGGTGGTTCTGTGGTCTTAGAGAAGTGTGATTCGGAGAAAAAGAATTATATAAGCACATGAAAATTAGTATGTGTGGAAAAGCTTACAGAAATCTGTGACTCAAGTCGCCATGGCGCGTGGCTTACAGGTCGACCGAAAAATGGTTTTAATTGTATCGTATGAAACGTCTGCATAGATCTTTTAAAAGCACGTAAAAAGCACAAAAATCTAATGTACTTGAATTAAATAATACCGCTAATATAAGCCAATACACAGTTGCTGAATGTTGAAAAAAAATGTCTAAAAAAAAAAGAAAATATCGGGTTTCATGAATATATTTGAGAAGCACGTGAAAAGCACATAAACCTGATGTAAGTTAATTGAACCATATCGCAAAAATGAACAGAGGCACTGCTCAGAATTGAGTGCTTTTTAGGTGCTATCGATATACGCTGAACACGATTTTTGTGCTTCGTATTTTCGCCCAAAAACCTCGGATCCCGGAAAGCGAGAATCGAGACTGTTAATGTGACGCAGAGGTGACAGTAAACTTTGTCAAATAAATTCTAAAAAATATTAACTACGCGTCAAAATTAAGTGCTTTTTATGTGCTATTGATATACGCTGAACACGATTTTTGTGCTTCGTATTTGCGCCCAGAAACCTCGGATCCCGGAAAGCGAGAATCGAGACTGTTAACGTGACGCAGAGGTGACAGTACACTTTGTCAAATAAATTCTGAAAAATATTAACTACGCGTCAAAATTAAGTGCTTTTTATGTGCTATTGATATACGCTATACTCGATTTTCGTGCTTCGTATCTGCGGCCAAAAAACTCTGTCAAATAAATTCTGAAAAATATTTACTACGCGTAAAAATTAAGTGCTTTTTGGGTGCTATCGATATACGCTGAACACAATTTTTGTGCTTCGTATTTGCGTCCAAAAACCTCGGATCCCGGAAAGCGAGAATCGAGACTGTTAACGTGACGCAGAGGTGACAGTACACTTTGTCAAATAAATTCTGAAAAATATTAACTACGCGTCAAAATTAAGTGCTTTTTATGTGCTATTGATATACGCTATACTCGATTTTCGTGCTTCGTATCTGCGGCCAAAAAACTCTGTCAAATAAATTCTGAAAAATATTTACTACGCGTAAAAATTAAGTGCTTTTTATGTGCTATTGATATACGTTGAACACGATTTTTGTGCTTCGTATTTGCGCCCAAAAACCTCGGATCCCGGAAAGCGAGAATCGAGACTGTTGACGTGACGCAGAGGTGACAGTAAACTTTGTCAAATAAATTCTGAAAAATATTAACTACGCGTCAAAATTAAGTGCTTTTTATGTGCTATTGATATACGCTATACTCGATTTTCGTGCTTCGTATCTGCGGCCAAAAAACTCTGTCAAATAAATTCTGAAAAATATTTACTACGCGTAAAAATTAAGTGCTTTTTGGGTGCTATCGATATACGCTGAACACAATTTTTGTGCTTCGTATTTGCGTCCAAAAACCTCGGATCCCGGAAAGCGAGAATCGAGACTGTTAACGTGACGCAGAGGTGACAGTACACTTTGTCAAATAAATTCTGAAAAATATTTGCTACGCGTCAAAATTAAGTGCTTTTTAGGTGCTGTCGATCTACGTTGAACACGATTTTTGTGCTTCGTATTTGCGTCCAAAAACCTCGGATCCCGGAAAGCGAGAATCGAGACTGTTAACGTGACGCAGAGGTGACAGTACACTTTGTCAAATAAATTCTGAAAAATATTTGCTACGCGTCAAAATGAAGTGCTTTTTAGGTGCTGTCGATCTACGTTGAACACGATTTTTGTGCTTCGTATTTGCAACCAAATAACTCGGAACCCGGAACGCGAGAATCGGGACTGCTGACTTGACGCAGAGGTGACAGTAAACTTTGTGAAATAAATTCTGAAAAATATTTACTACGCGTCAAAATTAGGTGCTTTTTATGTGCTAGCGGTATACGCTGAACACGATTTTTGTGCTTCATATTTGCGCCCAAAAACGTCGGATCCCGGAAAGCGAGAATCGAGACTGTTAACGTGACGCAGAGGTGACAGTACACTTTGTCAAATAAATTCTGAAAAATATTAACTACGCGTCAAAATTAAGTGCTTTTTATGTGCTATTGATATACGCTATACTCGATTTTCGTGCTTCGTATCTGCGGCCAAAAAACTCTGTCAAATAAATTCTGAAAAATATTTACTACGCGTAAAAATTAAGTGCTTTTTGGGTGCTATCGATATACGCTGAACACAATTTTTGTGCTTCGTATTTGCGTCTAAAAACCTCGGATCCCGGAAAGCGAGAATCGAGACTGTTAACGTGACGCAGAGGTGACAGTACACTTTGTCAAATAAATTCTGAAAAATATTAACTACGCGTCAAAATTAAGTGCTTTTTATGTGCTATTGATATACGCTATACTCGATTTTCGTGCTTCGTATCTGCGGCCAAAAAACTCTGTCAAATAAATTCTGAAAAATATTTACTACGCGTAAAAATTAAGTGCTTTTCATGTGCTATTGATATACGTTGAACACGATTTTTGTGCTTCGTATTTGCGCCCAAAAACCTCGGATCCCGGAAAGCGAGAATCGAGACTGTTGACGTGACGCAGAGGTGACAGTAAACTTTGTCAAATAAATTCTGAAAAATATTAACTACGCGTCAAAATTAAGTGCTTTTTATGTGCTATTGATATACGCTATACTCGATCTTCGTGCTTCGTATCTGCGGCCAAAAAACTCTGTCAAATAAATTCTAAAAAATATTTACTACGCGTAAAAATTAAGTGCTTTTTGGGTGCTATCGATATACGCTGAACACAATTTTTGTGCTTCGTATTTGCGTCCAAAAACCTCGGATCCCGGAAAGCGAGAATCGAGACTGTTAACGTGACGCAGAGGTGACAGTACACTTTGTCAAATAAATTCTGAAAAATATTAACTACGCGTCAAAATTAAGTGCTTTTTATGTGCTATTGATATACGCTATACTCGATTTTCGTGCTTCGTATCTGCGGCCAAAAAACTCTGTCAAATAAATTCTGAAAAATATTTACTACGCGTAAAAATTAAGTGCTTTTTATGTGCTATTGATATACGCTGAACACGATTTTTGTGCTTCGTATTTGCGCCCAAAAACCTCGGATCCCGGAAAGCGAGAATCGAGACTGTTAACGTGACGCAGAGGTGACAGTACACTTTGTCAAATAAATTCTGAAAAATATTTGCTACGCGTCAAAATTAAGTGCTTTTTAGGTGCTGTCGATCTACGTTGAACACGATTTTTGTGCTTCGTATTTGCAACCAAATAACTCGGAACCCGGAACGCGAGAATCGGGACTGTTGACTTGACGCAGAGGTGACAGTAAACTTTGTGAAATAAATTCTGAAAAATATTTACTACGCGTCAAAATTAGGTGCTTTTTATGTGCTAGCGGTATACGCTGAACACGATTTTTGTGCTTCATATTTGCGCCCAAAAACCTCGGATCCCGGAAAGCGAGAATCGAGACTGTTAACGTGACGCAGAGGTGACAGTACACTTTGTCAAATAAATTCTGAAAAATATTAACTACGCGTCAAAATTAAGTGCTTTTTATGTGCTATTGATATACGCTATACTCGATTTTCGTGCTTCGTATCTGCGGCCAAAAAACTCTGTCAAATAAATTCTGAAAAATATTTACTACGCGTAAAAATTAAGTGCTTTTTGGGTGCTATCGATATACGCTGAACACAATTTTTGTGCTTCGTATTTGCGTCCAAAAACCTCGGATCCCGGAAAGCGAGAATCGAGACTGTTAACGTGACGCAGAGGTGACAGTACACTTTGTCAAATAAATTCTGAAAAATATTAACTACGCGTCAAAATTAAGTGCTTTTTATGTGCTATTGATATACGCTATACTCGATTTTCGTGCTTCGTATCTGCGGCCAAAAAACTCTGTCAAATAAATTCTGAAAAATATTTACTACGCGTAAAAATTAAGTGCTTTTTATGTGCTATTGATATACGTTGAACACGATTTTTGTGCTTCGTATTTGCGCCCAAAAACCTCGGATCCCGGAAAGCGAGAATCGAGACTGTTGACGTGACGCAGAGGTGACAGTAAACTTTGTCAAATAAATTCTGAAAAATATTAACTACGCGTCAAAATTAAGTGCTTTTTATGTGCTATTGATATACGCTATACTCGATTTTCGTGCTTCGTATCTGCGGCCAAAAAACTCTGTCAAATAAATTCTGAAAAATATTTACTACGCGTAAAAATTAAGTGCTTTTTGGGTGCTATCGATATACGCTGAACACAATTTTTGTGCTTCGTATTTGCGTCCAAAAACCTCGGATCCCGGAAAGCGAGAATCGAGACTGTTAACGTGACGCAGAGGTGACAGTACACTTTGTCAAATAAATTCTGAAAAATATTTGCTACGCGTCAAAATTAAGTGCTTTTTAGGTGCTGTCGATCTACGTTGAACACGATTTTTGTGCTTCGTATTTGCGCCCAAAAACCTCGGATCCCGGAAAGCGAGAATCGAGACTGTTGACGTGGCGCAGAGGTGACAGTAAACTTTGTCAAATAAATTCTGAAAAATATTAACTACGCGTCAAAATTAAGTGCTTTTTATGTGCTATTGATATACGCTGAACACGATTTTTGTGCTTCGTATTTGCGCCCAAAAACCTCGGATCCCGGAAAGCGAGAATCGAGACTGTTGACGTGACGCAGAGGTGACAGTAAACTTTGTCAAATAAATTCTGAAAAATATTAACTACGCGTCAAAATTAAGTGCTTTTTATGTGCTATTGATATACGCTATACTCGATTTTCGTGCTTCGTATCTGCGGCCAAAAAACTCTGTCAAATAAATTCTGAAAAATATTTACTACGCGTAAAAATTAAGTGCTTTTTGGGTGCTATCGATATACGCTGAACACAATTTTTGTGCTTCGTATTTGCGTCCAAAAACCTCGGATCCCGGAAAGCGAGAATCGAGACTGTTAACGTGACGCAGAGGTGACAGTACACTTTGTCAAATAAATTCTGAAAAATATTTGCTACGCGTCAAAATGAAGTGCTTTTTAGGTGCTGTCGATCTACGTTGAACACGATTTTTGTGCTTCGTATTTGCAACCAAATAACTCGGAACCCGGAACGCGAGAATCGGGACTGTTGACTTGACGCAGAGGTGACAGTAAACTTTGTGAAATAAATTCTGAAAAATATTTACTACGCGTCAAAATTGGGTGCTTTTTATGTGCTAGCGGTATACGCTGAACACGATTTTTGTGCTTCATATTTGCGCCCAAAAACGTCGGATCCCGGAAAGCGAGAATCGAGACTGTTAACGTGACGCAGAGGTGACAGTACACTTTGTGAAATAAATTCTGAAAAATATTAACTACGCGTCAAAATTAAGTGCTTTTTATGTGCTATTGATATACGCTATACTCGATTTTCGTGCTTCGTATCTGCGGCCAAAAAACTCTGTCAAATAAATTCTGAAAAATATTTACTACGCGTAAAAATTAAGTGCTTTTTGGGTGCTATCGATATACGCTGAACACAATTTTTGTGCTTCGTATTTGCGTCTAAAAACCTCGGATCCCGGAAAGCGAGAATCGAGACTGTTAACGTGACGCAGAGGTGACAGTACACTTTGTCAAATAAATTCTGAAAAATATTAACTACGCGTCAAAATTAAGTGCTTTTTATGTGCTATTGATATACGCTATACTCGATTTTCGTGCTTCGTATCTGCGGCCAAAAAACTCTGTCAAATAAATTCTGAAAAATATTTACTACGCGTAAAAATTAAGTGCTTTTTATGTGCTATTGATATACGCTGAACACGATTTTTGTGCTTCGTATTTGCGCCCAAAAACCTCGGATCCCGGAAAGCGAGAATCAAGACTGTTAACGTGACGCAGAGGTGACAGTACACTTTGTCAAATAAATTCTGAAAAATATTTGCTACGCGTCAAAATTAAGTGCTTTTTAGGTGCTGTCGATCTACGTTGAACACGATTTTTGTGCTTCGTATTTGCAACCAAATAACTCGGAACCCGGAACGCGAGAATCGGGACTGTTGACTTGACGCAGAGGTGACAGTAAACTTTGTGAAATAAATTCTGAAAAATATTTACTACGCGTCAAAATTAGGTGCTTTTTATGTGCTAGCGGTATACGCTGAACACGATTTTTGTGCTTCATATTTGCGCCCAAAAACCTCGGATCCCGGAAAGCGAGAATCGAGACTGTTAACGTGACGCAGAGGTGACAGTACACTTTGTCAAATAAATTCTGAAAAATATTAACTACGCGTCAAAATTAAGTGCTTTTTATGTGCTATTGATATACGCTATACTCGATTTTCGTGCTTCGTATCTGCGGCCAAAAAACTCTGTCAAATAAATTCTGAAAAATATTTACTACGCGTAAAAATTAAGTGCTTTTTATGTGCTATTGATATACGTTGAACACGATTTTTGTGCTTCGTATTTGCGCCCAAAAACCTCGGATCCCGGAAAGCGAGAATCGAGACTGTTGACGTGACGCAGAGGTGACAGTAAACTTTGTCAAATAAATTCTGAAAAATATTAACTACGCGTCAAAATTAAGTGCTTTTTATGTGCTATTGATATACGCTATACTCGATTTTCGTGCTTCGTATCTGCGGCCAAAAAACTCTGTCAAATAAATTCTGAAAAATATTTACTACGCGTAAAAATTAAGTGCTTTTTGGGTGCTATCGATATACGCTGAACACAATTTTTGTGCTTCGTATTTGCGCCCAAAAACCTCGGATCCCGGAAAGCGAGAATCGAGACTGTTAACGTGACGCAGAGGTGACAGTACACTTTGTCAAATAAATTCTGAAAAATATTTACTACGCGTAAAAATTAAGTGCTTTTTGGGTGCTATCGATATACGCTGAACACAATTTTTGTGCTTCGTATTTGCGTCCAAAAACCTCGGATCCCGGAAAGCGAGAATCGAGACTGTTAACGTGACGCAGAGGTGACAGTAATCTTTGTCAAATAAATCCTGAAAAATATTTACTACGCGTCAAAATTAAGTGCTTTTTATGTGCTATCGATATACGCTGAACACGATTTTTGTGCTTCGTATTTGCGGCCAAAAAACTCTGAACCCGGAACGCGAGAATCGGGATTGTTGACGTGACGCAGAGGTGACAGTACACTTTGTCAAATAAATTCTGAAAAATATTTACTACGCGTAAAAATTAAGTGCTCTTTATGTGCTATCGATATACGCTATACTCGATTTTGGTGCTTCGTATCTGTGGCCAGAAAACTCGGAAAAGCTTAAAGGAATCTGTGACTCAAGTCGCCATGGCGCGTGGCTCACAGGTCGACCAAAAATGGTTTAATTGTATCGTATGAAACGTCTGCACAAATCTTATAGAAGCACGTAAAAAGCACAAAAATCTGATGTACCTGAATTAAATAATACCGCCAATATAAGCCGATACACAGTTGCTGAATGTAAAAAAAAAAAAATTTTAAATAAAAAATCAAACAATCGGGTTTCATGAGTATATATTTGAGAAGCACGTAAAAAGCACATAATTAATTACACAGTATCGCAAAAATGAACCGAGGCTCTGCTCACTTGATGTCAAGCTAGCAGCGCACTTTTCGCAAGCAGTTTTCAGCTAAAGTAAAGGAGCACAAAAATTTTGGTTTCGGCACATAATTAGCACATATAAAGCACTTAATTGTGGTATGTCCAAAACTAATTTCTGAGACTTTGCTCAGCTAGCTTGACAGAGCTGGACGTCTGCCTACGTCGGCACTTTGCGCGTCTCGCTGTTCCTCCCTACACTGATAGCTGTCTTACTTGTATGTATGTATGTTGTCGAATAATTTGCACTCGCCGCACTGTCTCTATTTTTTGTCCAATTTCTCGTTCACGGAAATTCGCGCACTTTTCGTGATTTTTGGTCGGTCTTTCTTCATCGCTCTCACTGTTTGCGATGCACTTTTCACAATTTTTTGTTCTCTTTTTATTTTATTTCGCTTCTCTACTAAAGCCAGTGTACCCTGTTCTATGCTGGTTTCGGATTACGTTCGCTACCTATCGCTATTCGGTCTGTTCGTGAATTCATATCTGATCGCTTTTTTTTTTTCCCTAATTTTGGCGCATTTTGGAGTCTCGTACGTTTTTTGCAAACGTGTTTCCGGTCTGTTGCTGTCTCGTTTGTCGTCTCTCTTCCATCGGCAGTCCTTTTTCGTCGATTGTGCATATTTTTTCCTATAAATTTTTCTTTTGCCCTGACTTGCCGATTTTCTGATTTTTCCTTGTCTCGAATCCTCCGTTTCCTGGTCTTCCGCTTCCCTAATGCTGTATTTCGGAAACCTTCACTCGCGTCGTTTCTCCGTCGTCCTCTTCTTCGGTTCGCCGTGGGTCTCGGATTCCTATCCGTCGTTGTGTTGCGTCGTCAATTCCTACGTTGGCATTTGTCTCGCTGCGTCGCTTGGTCGTTCGACTTCGGCTTTTATCGTCGTCTCGTCGTTGGCATTTTGCGTTTTCGCGGCGACTTGTATTTCTGTTCGTTTCTCTTCGACGCATTTTTCCGTTGCGACTGACTGTGTTGCTATTCGTTTTGACGGCTTCTTCCTGCGGCTTCTTGCTCGTAGCTCGTGGCGGATCCTCCGTCTCGAGTTTCTCTTGCTCATGGTTCAATGCTTCGTGCAAGCATTTTCTGTGCCCTGGTGAGTCGTCGATGCCGCCTGTGTTAACGCGCGTGATCTTGACCTGGCGTAACGCGCTCGACTTCGCTGACGCATGCATCTCAGGTGTCACCGTCGGCCTTCCTGCCTCGTTCCCTGTCTCGCTCGTGGCTATCGTGCTGATAGCACGGCTGCTACCCAGCGTACACTCTATAGTCGACTCTCGCTCAGTTCTGGCTACGAGATTTTTCTCCTTTTTTATTAGCCCGATTGTTTTTGTTCGGACTCCGTCCCAATTTGACCACGCCGGTTCAGGGGGCTCGCCGAGAATTTGTATGCTGTGTCCGTATATTTTGATGATCCTTCCCCCGAGGATGTCTACGTTGTGCTTCCTTATGAACTCCATTCCGAGTATTCCTTCTGTGCTCAGCGGTACGTCATCGGGTACCACGTGGAACCAGTGTTTCACTTTCACAGCTGGGGTCGCGGCTGTTATTTCGGCCATGCACAATGTCGGTATCGTTGTTCCTGCTACACTTTTTATTCCCGCTTGCTCGTCCTTGATAGGTGTGCAAGGCCGCAGTGCGCTCTTCTTTATCGGGCTGCATTGGGCTCCGGTGTCGGCTTTCAACGTGACGGTCGTCTCCCGCGACTCCTCTATCTCGATAGGGAAATCGCAACCCGCGGTGCATTCTTCTGGGCCTCCCAGCGTGCTGACGCAATACGTTTGTGCTTCTGCCGGTGTTGACTTCCGTCCTTCCGCCCCGTCTAGCATTCGCAATGTTTTTCCGACCTTTTCGTCGCTGTTTCCCGTAGTTTCTTCACGCGGTTCTTTCCCGCGCCCGTGGGCTGCGTCAATTCTTTCGGCGACGGTGTAAACCCTCAGTGTCCCGATGGTCCTCACGGGATTTTCACCCTGTTCGGTTTCGCTCGTTTCACCTTTCCTCTTCCGTTCGTCGCTGCGTTTTTTCGGGCATTGGTACCTGTAGTGCCCCTTCTCGTTGCAGTAATAGCATGTTACCTCGACTGTGTTCACGTCTTTTTCCGCTGCTGGTTGGCTCTGACGTCCTGAAGTTCGGTGGCAATCCTTTGCCCTGTGCCCTGGGCTTCCACAGTTGAAACATCTCGCGATTTCTCCGTTCACCTGTGAAAGTCGTGGGCTGCCATGTTCCATTTCTTGTTGGTTATTTCCTCGTGTCATTCCCTCTACTTCCGTGGCTCCTACTACGAACTCGTCAAGGGTGCGATAATTTCTTGCTCGCACGAGCATCCGCAGCTCGTCCTTCAACCCATTTTCAAATGACATCTGCGCGCTTTTCCGTTGCGCTTGCTCTACGTAATGCACTCCGCTCTCGTCTATTCCTTCGCATAATTTCTCTACGATCGCGACTGTCAACTTTTCCGTTCGAGTCGCGTACGTACTTACTGGTTCGTCTTGCCCTTGCTGGAGCGTACTGAACTCGTACTGCAGGGCTGCCAAGGACTTCCTTTTCCCGTACAGACCCTCTAGTTCGGCTTTTAGATCGGCAAACGTAAGCACCGTTTTGTGCTTCATCTCCCGTGTTGCTCGGCCCTCGAGTTTGCTTGCCATCACCAAGGCTAGCAAAACTTCGTAGTTACGCGGGTGTACTCTTGGAAACACGATTTCGCAAGACTGCAGAAATCCGTCGAGTTCGTCAGGATCGTTCCCGTGAAATGTTTTGATGTTTTTTAACGCCAGATCCAGACTCAGGTACCCGGCGTCCCCGTGTTCCCCTGATGATCGACGATGGTTACCGGCCCTCACGTCACGCCCCAGTCTGCCCAGCATCGCCTCGACCTCTTCGAGTTGTCGCTGTATTTCGTCCGCTCGAGCGCTAAGGCGCTCTTCGCGACTTCCACGTTCGTTGGCGACATCGTGCGCTCGCCCGTCGTACACGTTGCTCTGTCTCGGGAGTCCTCGACGTCCGTCCTCAACTATCCCGTTCGGTTCTGCGCTGACGGCCCTTCTTACGGCCCCTCGCCCTACGGCTCGCCTGTTCCCGCCGAGGTCTCCTCCCCCGGTCGCACGTGCAGGCAAGCTAGCCCCCCGTGCAAACAGAGGTAACCCGCCAGCGGCTTCTCCTGGCGACTCCTCGGCGTTTCCGTCTCGGAGTGATCGCGCCATTTCCCTCATTCTCGCTATCTCGGCGTCGACTTGTTCGTCTGTGACAGTTCGTCTGCCCGTCGCCATGATTGTCGCGTCTGGCTCGAATAAGCTGTAGTCTATCGGCTCTATCGAGTCGTACGAAGTCTGTCTTTGTACGTTCACAAATCGGTTACTTTCGCGGCTCTCAGTCAACTCCAAATTCCGCTGCGCGCCTGACGTAACGTCGTCTCGTTCCGCGAGCAAATCTATTTGCAAAGTTGGCGATAACACGGGTGTGGTCGGCCTATCTGCCCTATCACACATCGGAATTATTTTTCCCAACAGCCCTACGCTACCCTGCGCTACTGGTTTTAGTTACAATTTTCCTAACTTTTCCACGACTTACAGTACGATGAGCTGCAATCTGTCGGTCCTCAACGTCCTCTGATGACGTTTCCTTGTTGCTCTGCACTCGCCACCGCTCCCTGGTGACGTCGTCCCACGTCGTACCTCGATGGCGATGCCCCCTTGCCGATTCTCGGATGGCAATATCCTCGTCGATCCTCGCTGACGAGGCCTGACCGTCAATCCTCGATGACGATCCCCTCAACGCCAAACCTTCCGTTGGCGGAGCTCGTACTGGCAATTCGATGCCCCCCCCGTCGGTCCCTTCCGACGGCAAAACCGTCAACAATTCGACTATCGGGCCTTGAAGCTACCGTTCCTCAGCTTCCGCGTGCTGGGTCGGTTCTATCCCGCGTTAACGTCTGCGTGTCAACGGGGTCTCGCACACGCCTTTTCCCTCGTGTGCGTCACTGTGCGACACTTGTATCTCCAAACTCACTGTACTCTCACCGTACTCGTCACTACGCGTTAACGGCGTTCCGCGGGCGTAAAACACGTGACGACTACTCACCGAAAATTTGACTGCCTGGTAACTGAACGTCTTATTTTTGATGTGACAGATCCCACCGCTGCCACCAATGTTATGTTCGGCTCGATGCGAGATCGAGAGCGAACGTTTATTTTATTATTATTTATGGGGATCTTTCCTGTCTGAAAGGAGTTGGAACTCCAACACCAAGAATAATGTTGTTCAATTACTAGGTTTATTAGAATATTGGTTACAGATGAGTTTTACAAGAGGAGTCTACGTTGTCTCTTCGGAGACAACCTCTCAGTTCGGTCGATGGAATTAGACTGATTGGTGTTCGATTCGCAGTCGGGGACTGTGAATCGAAATATTCGCATTTTTCGCAATCGCGGAAGAGCCCGGCGATTGCCTCTTGCTGCGCTCGCGCTTCCGTATGCGTTCGCACTTTTCGTTGCTGCGTGCATCGGAGTGCGAGTTCATTCGCCTTTGCTGCGTTTGTACATTCTTGCGAGTTCGTTGCTCGCTTTTAATCGCTCGATTGGGCTTCGCTCGAAATATTCTATGCGAATATTTCGACTCTTCGTTTTATCGCTCGAATTTTGAATATGCCCTTTTTGCGGCATAACACAACGTACCCGAGATACTTAATTTCCGCGAGGCAGAAATCGCTCTTCTCGCGGTTTATCTCAAGACCGGCTTCCGAGAAGGCTTTTAAGACCTTCTCGAGATATACGAAGTGTTCGTCCTCTATCTCAGTGGCAATCACCACGTCGTCGAAGTAGGCGAATACGTGGGGTTCCCACTCGGGGCGTATCAGTCTGTCCATTAGTCGTTGAAATGTTGCGGGGGGGGGGGGGGGGGGGGGGGGGGTTCGTCAGTCCGAAGGGCATACGAGTGAATTGATACAAGCGTCGTCCGGGGACGGCGAACGCTGTGGGGGGGCGACTTGGCGGGGGCTAGGGGAACCTGGAAGTAGGCTTGGCTGAGATCTAATTTCGAGAGATGCCGGGCTCGACGGAGGCTGTCGAGTATCCGATCCATGTTGGGTAAGGGGTAGGCGTCTTTGCGTGTTACCTTATTCACGTCCCGGAAGTCGATGCAAAACCGGTGTTTGCCGTTGGGTTTGGGGACGATTACTGGGTTGCTCAACCAGGCGCTGGATGAGGGTTCGATCACTCCGTCACGGATCATTTTATCGACTTCCGCTTGGGCGACTCGCAAGAGGTGGGGGGATATTCTGCGGGGTTGTTGCCGGATGGGAGGGTGGGGGGTTCGCCCCCCGGTGGGGGGTTCGGGGCGAAGCCCCCTGACTGAAAAAATAAATACTATTTATTATGTTTAAACATAACACAAAACACAAATGAAATAAGCACAACACGAAAACGACATCACATAAAATGAACACACGGCAAACAAATTGGCACACAAGTGACAGTCGTTTAATTTTTTTTGATTTATTTAACCGTGAACATTGTCGATGCATACGGCAAAATAACAGGAGAGACACATCTCGAAATGCGGTAATTAAGAACTTCTGATGTTTCGTTTCCACCTAAATGCGAATATTATATGCTATCCCGCGTGCGCTGCGTGATTGGATGATTTGCTGTGTTATTTTGTGGTGTGATATTTTTTGTGGGTTTCTTTGGTTTGTGTTATTTTGACGTGTGATTTTTTTTTTTGGTGTTTTTTTTGTGTGTGTTATTTTGACGTGTGATATTATGACGTGTTATTTTTACATGTGATATTTCGACATGTAACCTGATCGCTGACGTCGATCTCGTGCTGGATCAGGGATGTGCAGCTGAGTACTCCGGTGAAATTGAGCTTTATCGCGCGGTCGAGGAGGGCCTATAGTCGGGGGTTAGGGGATGCTGGGGGATCTGCGAGACCGGCGAACTCGGGGAAGGCGTTGATGGCGGACGTGGTGTAGGCGTCGTCGGCGAATCGGCAGGTTTTTCCGGAGGGAAGGGACCAGGTACCGGTGGCGTAGTCGATGGCGATTCCGAACAGTCGGCAAAAGTCGATCCCCAGGATACTCTCGTATCCCAGGACGGCAACGCGCATGTCGAGGGTACGAAGGATTCCGGCGACGTTGAACGTGAGGGACACTATTCCGAGGATAGGCACTACGGTGTCGTTCGCTACCCGCAGTCCCCCGGCGAATGGTTTGAGCTGGAATCCCAGCTCCTGGGCCAATTCAGCTCCGAGGTACGAGTGGGTAGCTCCACCGTCCACAAGGGCTGTCATCACACGTCGGGAGATCTCGAGGGGTAAATAGTGGCGGTTGTCCAGACCGGGGGTGGTGACGGCGTCGATTTCGTCGGGGATATCGTGGTCGGAGGAGTTCGGGCGGGCTGGGGTTTTCGTGGAGTCTATGGGGATCGTCGGGCTGTTTGCTGGTTCGGGCGTCGGGCGAGGGGCTCTTCGGGCTTCGTCCAGGATAGCCTGGATTTCTGGGACGATGTCAGAGGCGGGAATCGGGGCGCTAGGGTATTCCGGGGAGTCAATTAGGGCTTTCGATGTCGGGGATGGCTCTGGCGTTGGGTTGGGGCTTCGTCCGATCTCGTCCAGAATGGCCTGTATTTCGGGTCCAATATCTGTGATGGGGGTTGGGGCTGCGGGCCTTACTGGGGGGGGGTCCTGGGCGGTTTTGGTTGTCGGCTGGGGGAGCTCCGTATCGGCTCCCCCCGTTGGCGTTTCCCTCGCGACGATGGCGGCACCCCGTGCAGGCATTGGTGTCAATGCCCGGATTGTCGCAGAATCGGCAGAACAGGCCACGAGGACGGGAACAGTCTCGGTATAATTGTACGATCTCCCGACAGTTATAGCAGCGGGCGTTGGAGTATTGGGTCGGGGTTACGGGGTTTAGGGGAGGCGTGACTTGAAGAGCCATCAATGGGGGTGGGTGTGGGTACGTCAGGGTAGGTGTGGGGATACTCGGGGGGGTGGCGGTAACGGCGGCATAGCTTGGACTGTATGAGGGCTGGAAGAACGGCGGTGGGGTCGGATAGTGCGTCGGGACCGTGGGGGTGGGGGTCGGAGGGACGGTGGTTGTAATTGGGGCGGGTGAGTTCGACAGGGCAGCGACTTTCTCCTTGGAGTGCCCCTTGGAGGGTGGGGTGTACGCTGCACTCGGCAGGACGCTATGTTGTGCGGGTGGGTGAGGGCGATATTGCTTTACTCGTTCGCGCATCGCCTCGACGCGACGACACTGTAGTTGGAAGTCCAAAAAGCCGTCAATCTCGTCGCGGCGGAGGTAGATGGCGATGTCGGGGTGAAGATTGTCGAAGCAGAGGTCGAGCTGGGATCGGAGGGACATGGGCGGGCTCAGATAACTGAAGTACGTGCGCATCTTGGTCAAATAATCGCAGCACGACTCAGCGACGCCTTGGGTACGGGTTTCTACCTCGCGACGGATCTTTTTTTGGAGGTTGTCGCAGCCGAAACGCGCGCGGAAGTAGTGGACGAATTCCTCATACGTATCCCCCGAGCCTCGCTCGACGCGGTACCACATGAGAGCGTCCCCGGTGAAGCTTTCGGGCAAGAGCCTCAACAGGTCGTTCTCCTGGAACCCGCGACTCGCGCAATACTCGGAGAGCCGCAGCCGGAACTCCTCCGCGTCGTCGGTGCGTCGGCCTGCGAACTTGGGCCCATTTTGGTGGTAATGGTCCGCGTGGCGTGTGTCTCGGAGGAGCGTGTTGTCCAGGGTTCGGGTTGTGTGATGGTAGGGTGTCGGGGTGTGAGGGAATGGGGCTAAATGGGTCGTACTCTGATGTTCGGCTCGGTCTCTGTCCGACGAACGAGACGAGGGGGGCGCGTGTGGGAAGTGTCGCGGGGGGAGGTGGTCCGGGGGTGCGGGGTTGGTGCCTGGGCTGCGGGATGTCCATTGGGGCTACTGCTGATGGCAGTACCGGTGGTATTAGGGGCTGCGTTGGCGGTTGGACTGTGGGGATGATCGTCGGTGGGACTCGCACGGGCTCCAGAACGGGCACAGAGGACGCGGGGGGCGTCTCATCCATCGACAGGTAGTCTCGACTAACCTGTATGCTGATGGGGTCCTGGAAATGTCCCATGGATTGCCCGGTGGGTAAGTGTTGCATTGAGGACGATGACACGTTACCCCGGCCTTGGGGGGTTGGCTCGGGGGGCGGTGCAGAAGCACGCGATTCGTCGACGCTCGGGCCCAACATCGCCACCGTGAAGGAAAACGGGTTCCGGGCGCCGCGTTCGTCGCTCTCCGGATCCCACTCCGCGATGACTTGTGGGTGCTGTCTCCGAATCTCGTACCTCCACAACCGATTAATCAGGTGTTCCAGGGTGCCGTCAGTTGACAACCCGGCGCGGTCACAGAGGAGAATTATGTCGGTGACTCGGGGAAGTGGTTTTAAATACTCCAGAATACGGTATACTTGGGTTTCAAGTTCCCGATTTGGAACGGCTATGGGGTGGGCCGAGCGGGCCATCACGGGGTGGGTGAACGCGGGGGTGGTGATGGTGCCAGTGGTGACCACGGTACCGCTGGCCATGGTGTGGGGGGGGGGGGGGGGGGGGGGGGGGGGGGCGGTGGTCGAGGCGGAGACTACTGTCTGCGCGCTCGCGGGGGGGACTGCGAGGGGGTGAGTTGCGGGGGGGTCCATCGTACAGAGCGGGGACTAGAAGCGAGGTTGCAAGGTGGGGACAGTTTTCAAAAAGAAGTAGTTGGGCGTATAAACAGCGACGTTAGCGGAGACCAAGCACGGAACGACAAAGCCAGCGGGGAAGCAAATACAGCAAAAGTTTCTGGTTGAATTTTTAACACGGGAGAAATAATGCGAATCTAAGCAGCAGCAATGGCGGGGTGCGGGGGGGAAGCTGATAATAAAAAAAGTAGCAACGTAAAGGGTATGTGAGGGCGCAGTGTGTGGGTGCAGCCGAAGTGCTAATGGAGCACGGCGCGATTGTAATGACGCACAATAAAGATGATAAGAAAGAAAAAAAAAAAAAGAGAAAATATCGTAGCCTTCAAAAACAATGACGTAAAACAACAAAAAAGACAATAGGTGTGTAACGCGAACACGCGTGTGGTCGCTCCACTTATGTGAGAGAGGATTTTTTTTTTTTTTTTTTTTTTTAAAGGGTTTGCACGGGGGGAGGTAGACCGGAGTGAGCACTTACACCCTCAGGAGGAAACCAGATGGTAAAACAAAAGAATTTTCATTTTCCTCCTGAGTCACGTGGGGGCCCCACGTTGGGCGCCATTTTGTGATGCGGCTGCCAACGGTTTAATATGAAAGGCTTAGGGAAGGGGAAAACAGTCAATTTCTCGTAAATAGGGGACACAAGTATTTATTTCCGAAACCGGTGGGGGAGGAACAAAAGAAACTGTAATGTATCGAGGAATGTGTGAACGAGCGAGATACCGCGCAGCGTACGAGAAGGAGACGACACAGACTCGAGACTGCGTTTACAGGAGTGCGTGCGCGTGTGTGTAGGAGAGTGGGTATGAGTGTGCGTATGTATGTGGTCTGTGAGACGGAGCACGGGTGAGGTGCGAGCAGCGTTGGCTCCACGCGGGCAGTCGGCCACGCACGTCTCACAGGCGAGGAAATAAAGCTTGTGTAGAATGTAACCGTCTTCATATTATTCTTCACCCTACCAATACATCCTAGAAACGAGTATAAAATAATATAAAAAAACAATAATAACCGGAAAGACTCGATAGATAAATAGATAGATATGTTTATTTGCCTCGTGGGGTACACTCCCCTTGGCAAAGGGTAGGCCAGTTTACAGTTTTGTACAGTTTGTTGTTTTTCCTTCACATATATATAGTATACATTTGCAGTTTAAAAATAATTTTGCTTACAGATTGTTTCTTATTCGTTTAAGATAAGTGATCGTCGTGCCAAGGCTCCCGTCATGAAGTAAAACAAGGCTTTTGACGCTTCTTTTTCTGGGTTGCAGAGCAGTTCAATTATATTATTATTCTCTGTTAAATACTTCCTTATGTATTTGTTCCCATAATACTCGTAGATTGGACATTCTGTTATAAAATGTTCGATGGTCTCCAGTGCGCTTAAATTGCAGATAGTACAGAGCCCTTTAGGTGTCAATCTGTACGTTATCCCATTCCACGTGAAACGGCAGTTATATTTATTCGCAAGTCGCGCCTGGGATTTTATACGTATGACTGCAATTGTGTTCCGTGTCTTTAGATAGTCGGTGCGAGAATCGTCTAGTTGTCTCGGTATGTCTATTTTAGAATTAAAATTTGTCCAATCTTCGAGATCTGATTCCTTGCATACTATTTTAAACTTATTAATAATCTCATCCGAACTGTTTTCACAGGCTTGAAAGGGGGTCTCTCTTGTTAAGTGCTCGCTATTTGTCTTTTCTAAAAGCTCTCTTAGTTGTGAGATTAGGTTGTATTTATTGATATTGTTCGGTCTGTTATCAAGTTGTATTAGTCGGAGTAAACATTTTTTCGGTAGGCTGTCATCTTTTTGTTTTAGTATTCTTATAATAAAGTTGAGCGTGATTTTTAGCACTTCGGTAGCTACTTTAGACCGACCCAGCTCAAGCCTGAGAGAGCAATTCGGTGTGTTCCTGGGCAGTAATAAAAGCCGCTTGAAAAAGTTAGTCTGTGCAACTTCCAGCTGATCAAGATATCTCAACCCCCATGTCGGCACGGCGTACAGTAATGTGGCGTTACTTATGCTATCGTACAGTTTTGTCATGCCATCTCAAGAGTCGCACTTTGCTTTACAGATAATTGATAACACAGTTCCGTTGACAAGTTTTGCTTCCTCAATCGCTTCTTTCGCTGCCGTTAGCCCGAGGGATGAGCTTGATATTGGCACGCCCAGATACGTATATTTGTTTACAATTTCGAGTTTCTCGTTAATTAATTTAAAATTCATATTTTCCTCGTCCCTAGTTGTGGGTCAACCTGGGGTCTGGGGACCCCCTAGTTCAAACAATTTCTTCCTTAGATATCTATGAGGGATAGAGTCGAACGCACGTTTGAAATCCACAAAGATTCCAAATACCTTTCTCCCGCCCAGCCTCAGCCGCAGTTGTACTGCGCTCGTGAGAGCAAATATTTGGTCAGTGCAGCTTCTTCCTGCCCTGAACCCAGCTTGACATTCCGGTATAATATTTGCCGATTCCGCCCAATTTTGCTATCTACCTTTTATGATCTGCGTGAAAATGTTTGTTATACTGTTGACCAACGCGATTCCGCGATAATTTAGCGGTTCTTTCTTGTCCCCTTTCTTGTGGATCATAGTCAGCGCTACTTCTCCCCACGCGTGTGGTGCCTGTTCTGTTTCAAATATTGCGTTGAAAAGTTTAAGTACCAAGTCGAGGCCAGTCGGTGGCAGATTTTTATAAAACTCGTTTCCTAGATAGTGAAGGCCGGGTGCTTTCGCGTTTTTTATCTTTGCTATGTTTCTATTAACTTCCTCTTTCGTGAATGGCGCGTCAATATATGGGTGCCTATTGTCTATAAAACTTGTGCTGTCTGCGAGTTTCGGTGGAAAAACGGTAGAGTAGAAAGATTCCCAGTCAGTTTCTGTCAGTATCGCCGGCAAGTGCTTATTTGGCTTACACTTTTTAACAACCGACCAAAATTCATTTGCGTCCTTGACGTTCGCAAACTTGTTTGTTATCTTCTTGTCATGTTTTTCTTTTTTTTCTTTTGTTAAGTTTCTGTATCTTCTTTGGGCGTTATGGAAAGCTAATTTGTCGATATCGTTAAAACCTGACTCACGGAATTTTTTCAGCTGATATTTTACTTCCTGTTTAGCTTTGTAGCAGTCTCCGTCGTACCAGGGAGTATACTTGTTGTTTTGTTTTGTCGAAGATTTAATATTTTTTAGTACACCTACTGACTTTCCTATTTCACTTAGCTCGCGTTTCAAAAGATCATACAACCCGTCGACCGATACCGTTTCACCAGAATCCCGAAATGGCTGGCTCATCTCGATGCGACTTTTATATTCGTTTACTTTAGTTTCTGTCCAGTTCGAAATAGTTCTGTTGAATCCGGGTCGTTTATGCTGTCGTGTTCTCGTGTATCAATTAACAGTGAGAGTACTAATTCTAGTGGGAAATGATCCGATCCCGTTATTGTGTAGTCTACTTTTTGAATCTTCTATGTAATGTAGCCCGTTAATATTCGACCAAACCAAATCTACAACGCTTTTCCCGACCACACTCGAGAAGGTGAACTTGGCGGGATTGTCGCTCGTGGTTCTTCCGTTCAAGCAAATAAAACCGTTGTTAGTCATAAAGTTAAAAAATGTTGTTCCTTCTGCAAAGATATTTTTGTCCAAAGATTTTCTTATTTTGTTTAGGCTTGTCCCTTCAAATAAAACTTCTGGAGTCTCGTCTAGTTCACCTATTCGTGCGTTGCAGTCTCCTCCGATTATAATTAATGCGTCCGGGTATTTGCTATTTATTTCGTCTAGTGCAATCTGAAACGATTCAAGAATTACTTCCAAGTCTAATTTTGGTTTTAAATACATTAATCCTATAACAACTCTTATCTTTTGAATAACTTGGCTTGTGAAGATCCAACGTTCGCTGACATCCAAAATCTCCTGTTGTTCGATTGCTTTCTCCGCCAGTGTCACAAGTCCGCTTCTTCCTCTTCCTCTCGTCTTGTCCTTCATCGCCTTTACCCATGTAGCATTGAAATTGTTGAACTGTGGTGGAAGTTTTGCTGGATCGATAAGGGCCCAAGTTTCCGAGACTCCAATGATGTGTGCTTTTCCTTTGTTAGGGTAGCTTAGGCCATTTTTTATACCGTGGGCATTCCAAAATATGATCCTGAGCTGTTGTAGAGCGCTACCCCGTTTTTTGCTGCTTGCCCGTTGCCTGGATCCGATGCGATTGCGGGTACTACTTGTTCGAGATTTTGGTGTAGACCTGTGTCATGATACTGCTGTCGAGTGTCGAGATTCTGCTGTTGTGCTTCCGTGCGTTGATGTTGCAGAGCGATGAGTTTTTTCGCGCTTCCGTCCCAGCGCAACCAGGTATCGTCGATTTGTATTTTCTGATGTCCAAGCCCCACTTTCCTGTTTTTTGCTCTTTCTGCACGTGCGATGTCTCTCAGCATTTTTTGAGTCAATCGCTCGGCAAATGTGAGGTCACTGTCGATATAAATTTGTTTACCATCCAGCTTCGTTTTTTTGCTCTTCAGTATCTTTATTTTTACTTCAAAGTTGGCGAGGCACGCTATAACGTTTTTTTTTCCGGAACCAATGAGTTTGACTTCACCTACCACGTTCTTCAGCTCGAAAACTTGGCTGAGGAATTGGTCAACCTCCGTTTTAGGGTCGTTTGTTCTTACTTGAAGCCCCTTGATTATGATATCATTCTTTCTGGCTAATTTGTCTTGTCTCTCTGCGTTATTTGCCAGTGCGGTTATTCTGTCAACAGTTTCTTCCGTGAATTTGGGCGGCAGGATCCCGGTGCTCGTAGGTAGCGTTTTCCGTTTGTTTTCGATCTCAAGTAGACGGTTTTCGAACTCAGTCTCTCTCTGTGTCTGAGGAGGGTTTTTTATTTGTTGTTCGAGTACGGAGAGTCTTGCCTCGACCTGCTCCCGTGATCTTATGTTCTCGTTCTCTGTGTTTGCGATTTGCTCCTTCAGATGCTGGATTTCCTCGCGAATTATGCCGTTTTTCTCCGAGATTTCGGTTTGCAGTGCCACGAAATTGCTCGCATTCTCCTGTCTCTTTGCTGTGATTTCACGTAGGATTTCGCACAATCCCATATTTTGTGCCATTTGAGCGTCGTTACCCGTGTTCGTGCCCGGGGTCTCGTCGGTCTTCTCCTTAGCCGCAAGTGAAATCCTCGTGCTTTGTTTATCAGGGCATGAGGGTGGCGTTCGCTTAGTTTTTGTGCTCTTTTTTAATATCGTATCGTCTATGCTTGTTTCCTCTGGTTTCTCGTCTTCTATCTGAAAAAACATTCGTTTCCGAGAGTCCATAACAATGCTATTTAAAGTTGGATATTCTTTAAGATAAGACGGTTTCCTTGGTCTTCCCCTCGACCGTTTTTCACTCGTAGTTGAGTTGTTGTTGGGCACCGCGTTGGTGGGTGTCGATGTTGCAGTTCCCTGTGATGACGATCTTGGGCGCGGAGTGTCAACTCTCGCCGCCTGCCAGAGGTCCGTCTGCGTGGTGTCCCTGGTGGTATTGTCTGTTTCCTGCATTACCGTTTGTCAGCTTTGAGGCTGACTTAACCTCTCTGCGTTGTTGTGGTTTGGAAAAACGGGGCCACTTGCACTGATCAGTTTTTTAGTCTATGTGTTATTGTTCAAAATTTGCACCGCGGGCTCCTTTATCCGTTAACTACTGCCTCACTATTTGTTTGTAGCTGGTCTAGTCTAAAACGTGAATATACTCCGGAGTAAACAGACGCACCTGTTGCTCTGTCAACTGCCAACATGGCTCCCCGGAAAGACTTGATATAAAAGAAAAATAATCAACGAGAAAAATAAAGCGGAAAAATAAAGGAGAAAAATAAACTAAATCGTACTAACTAAATGATAATAAAAAGAGGGGAGGAAACGCAAAGGCTAGTAATAATAACGAATAGGGAAAAAATATGATTAACGCAAGAATTCGGAACTAAGGGGAACGCAAAAAAATAAGAAAATAAAACTACGCAAAATTTGGAGATAAGACTACGCAAGGGGGAAAAAAAAATGAAGCTACGCAAAAATTTCGAAATAAGGAGAGCGCCAAAAGTAAGAAAATAAACCGAACTCAAAAATAAGCAAATAAAGTTACACAAAAATGAGAAAATAACGAAAGCGCAAAGAAAACAAGAAACTAAAGCGAACGCAAAAATGAGAAAATAAAGCTAACGCAAAAATGAGAAAATAAAACTAACGCAGAAGTTAGGGAAGGAGAGCAACGCAAAATGCCAAAAGGGGAGGGTCGCAAGGGGATGAACGGAATCGGGGACTCAACGACTTTTTGGGCGCCAGCTACGAGTCGGCGTAGCTCCGTAAGAGAAAAGAGATTGCTTCGTCAAACTTCCTTGGCAATGGTCAAAATAGCTACCAGCTAGTCGGGAGGGAAGAGACACTGGCTCGGGGCGGGGTAAGATGGTTTCCCGATCTTTTGGCTCAACGATTAACTCCGGTATAATCTGAGGGGAAGGTAAAGGAGAAAAATACTCGTCGACGCTCGCACCAAAAATATTGGTGAAATATTGGGCAAATATTTTCGCGGCAAGAACGGGAATTTCGGGAACGCATTTCGCGAGGGAAGAACGGGAAAAATAGCTGCGAGGCGAGACGAGGAAGAAAATGGGAAAATTGTTGGCAACACGATTCGGTGAAAAATATGGAAACATATTTGCGATACGATCCGGGGAAAAATATGAAAAATGATTGCAATACGGTTCGGGGGAAAATACGTGAAAAATATTCGCCGGGTGTCACTATGCGGGGAAGGGGAAAATGGGACTCTCACTAAGTAACCGCGCACCACTCACACGTGTTCGCTACCTTTAATTGACGGTAAAGTTCCTCGGATTCGATCTCGATAAATTCGTTTGGCTCTCGTAGCTGCTTTCCAGACGGCGGGGTTGGGGAGGGTGTCCAATTTTCACTTTCACACTCACTCTCTATACAATTCAAGTCACTCGTACAAAAAAGTTCGCTTGGTTTGACACACGTGTTCTCGGTTTGTCGCCCGGCTCGGAAGTAATTTGCATTTCGCGATTTCCGCTTTCTCGTTGCTTCCAGCGACGCGGGGGGTCTTGGTGGCGTGTGAGTGAGTTTGCTTCGCAGCGTTGGTCGATAATTGAGTCTCTCGACGGGTGTGGCGTTAGAGGACGGCGGCAGGCCCTTAGATCATCGATCTAGCGTGGCAGGTGTGCGGCGAGGCGAGACGGCTGAGGCGGGGGGTGGGAGGCGAGCACCGTGGCGAGGCGAGGCGAGCGTTGGCCAGGGACTTCGCGTCCCCTCACCGGGCTCGCGTATCCCCCTCGGCTTTGTCGCGCGCTCTCCCACTCGGGTCCGGTAGCGTGGTGTTTCCTCGTGGCTGTCCAACGGCGTCTCTTCGAGCCGTGCGCGTGGGGGGGCTGAGGGGAGGGTGTTCGCGTGGTCTACTTATCGCCTATTCGTTCGCGTTGTGGTAGACGAGTGAGCGGTGGACCCGAGCCGAGTCCAGGGGTCGCTGTGAGGGTTTTTCTCGAAGGAAAACTCGTCACAGGGTTTATTAGTACTTTCAAGCATATCCATTCGCTCCCTCGAACTTATAATACTGTCTATTAGTAAGTCGAGTTGCATTCGCTCATAGGTTGGTCCTGACGCAACTTTGACTATTCGTGGTTCCGTCGATATCTCCCAGACAATCAGAGATTCTGTTCGTCTTGGGTAGATACTTTCTTCGAGATTTCTCCCTTGCGAGCGCAGGAGATACTTGAATTCCTCTTGGAAAAAGACGACACTTGCTCTGCTCCACCAAAAACGACACCCGAATATTCCTCTCTCTATCCGGTCTAGGACCTCTCGAAGGAAGTCTCTTTGAACTAATGCTTCTATTTCCGGATTTCAAAGTATATTTTGCTCTATCCACGGGTACGTCATTGATGCTCTAAGCGTATTTAGCATAATTTTTGCTGCGTTGTATACTGCTGTTTCTCGGCTGTGTCCTGTTCCGTGTCTCAGGTAGGGACTACAGGCCATTCGACAGTCCCAGGTTGATGGCTTAACTCGCAAACACTTAATGTGCGGCTCTATACCGCTTATACGCAAGTATTTTTGCAGAGCCACCATAGTATGGGGAGTGCGAGAATTTCCAGGTTGATCTCCTGGCCCCATGTTTCTTAAAACAAAATATAACTAGAATATAATTTTGTTTCCGATAAATATTTACAAGTATTTTACAGATTTTACGATCTTTCTTTTTCCAAGAGTTGGAGATATGATTCTATGATTGCAAGGATCAGATTGTATCGCAGGATACTTTGCAATGTACCGCGAGATGTTCTAACGATTGCGGGTAATGTATCTATTGACCACATCATAATAATTCCTGATTCACTCTTTTCCTTTGTTTTGTTGAGTTCTATTCTTTGTGAATTTAGCATTGCTACTAATTCTTCTCGAAAAAGAAGCGAGTGTCCCTCGGACCATTCGCTTTTACGGTTTATTACTCTATGGCTTAAGGTTGTCAGTGTCCTAATTACGTATTCCTTATTTTCTACGGTTCCAAGTACTATGTCTCGTTCCTCTACAAACCAGGACGGTGCAAAAGAGCTTCCTAAATCGTCCCATAAGGAGACAACAACTTTATTTTCGCGGCATTTTTCGTGTTAACTATACCGAGGCCTCTATATGGTCCGCAGATAGCGTGACGAATCCACGAATCTTCCAAACTGCTGTTATACTGGGAATGTGGCCTTAGTTTTCGTTGTTGCATATAATGCCGTAACAAATAGACAGGAGCTGATTCCATCATTATTACTGATCAATTATTTATATGAAAAATGTTATTCTCTCTTTTTCTTCTATTATTTATTGTTATTATTACAGATATATATATATACTAGCGGACCTGCGGGCTCGCCGACAAAATGAACTGAAATATCTCTCTATATGATATAGACACTTCACTACCGCCGCCGAGTACGAAAATTGAGCAATTAGAACATTTCTGCTTCTGTTTCCCCCCCCTCTCCGCCAGGGGAAAATATTCTAAGTCCCTAATGCCTAAGTCCGTTTAGAATATTTTTTCAAATTTTCCGATTCGAAATTCGAAATTCGAAAAGAAGCAGGCAACTATATGGAGATAACTGAGATGTCCCTCTATATCACATAGATATCTCATCGCCGCTGCCGTTTACAAAAATTAAGAAATTAGAACGTTTCTGCTTGCCCCCCCCCCCCCCGGCGAAAATATTTTAAGTCTTTACGGGGATCGTGGCCCAAAATATTTTTTTTGTCTGAGGGCATACGCCCTTCTGATTCTTGAGGGCGAGAGGGAGCAAGCGACAATATTCTTAGGTATTCTTATACTTAGATATTCTTAGATATTAGACTTGGAATATTTCCGGCCGTGGCCCCCTTAGGGACTTAGAATATTTCGGGCCAAGGGCCCCTTAGGGACTTGGAATATTTCGAGGCGAGGCCCCCCCCCTGAGCAAAAATATTCTAAGTCCCTCGATTCGTGTACACGGCGGCGGCGGCGGCGGCAGCTACGACGTATTTATATAATATCAAGAGATATATATCAAGAAACGCGGTAGCGTCTCGACGCCAAGTGGTTTAAAAAGTAAAAAGTCCGCGCGGTGAGTCCGCGCGCGTCGAGCGCTACCGGGTCCTTATACGCCAATATCGTGCCTCCCTAAACGCTGACAATTTTTTTCTCGACAAGCAGACATCGGAACGAAATTGTAAAGACAGTTCCACTGTATAAATCGAATACAACCTTTGAAACGAGCCCAAAATTAAGCCGCTCGGTGCACGCAATACAGCGGTATGAGGATATTGCACCACAATTCCTCAGTTTCGCGATAAAAATAAAATTTTCAGTATGTCCCGTTTGTCCGATGTCCCGTTTTGTCAGTGTGTTGTCGTCCATGCGTCCATGCGTGAGCCGTGGATGCGCAATAGTATGTGGAGGAACCGACGATCAGTTGTTTTCGATTTCCAAATGTCATTTCATGAATTCTAAGCGACAGTTCGTGAATATCCGCAAATATTTCACTCAACTGAGTGAACGAAATTCTCATTAAACAGTAATAAGGTTAGATAGATAGATATGTTTATTTTGCATGTACAGGAATACAAGATTCATAATGCAGAGGGATCTGAGTAATACATGTTTGTTTTGATTTGTTTTTACAAGTAGTGTTTCGTGAATAATGACATACTGGTTTAGGCTGACCGGGCGCTGTCGGGTTGTAAATTCTAAGGGTACGCCAGCGACGCACGCAACTTAAAACAGCTAGACAGAAAGTAATACAGTAACTTAATGCTATCAATATCGTTACGGGCTAGTAGAGTTTTAAAGATTTCCTCTGAGCTAAGATTAACCTGAGCACGAGCAACTAAATAATACTGTCTGATCGGCGCGTACACGGGGCATCGTGTCAGAATATGTGCCAAGGATTCCATTTCGTTGGAACGGCAAAGGGTGCAGATCTGCGTAGGGTCGTACAGGTGGACTGTGTTGTTTATAATAAACCTTCGCGTATGTACAGACGCCAGCCTGAGTTGCATTTTTGCTCTTGAAAAATTAACCGCGCAGCGGGTAGGGTAGAAACTAAGGAAGTTTTCCTCTAGGCTGCGGGAGATCTGTATTTGATACGAGTGAGACTCCGCGAATTTCGATAAATCACCAGATTTTAATCGCCGTTCCAGATCTTGAAGTACAGTATCTTTGTGTGCTGCCCAGTAGACACCGGTGATGTTTGACCATAGATTTACATTTTCAACCGTACCTAGGATCGACTTAAATTGGGTAATCCAATTGTATTTGGCAACTACGCCAGCGGCGTCTAACTGGATCTGTCGCAGCAAACAGATTTTCGGCAAACGATCGTCGGGCATTTTTAGGATCTTGATGATCCAGCCGATTGCTAATTTCACAATATCGTAAGTCACGCTTTTAATACCCAATTCAAGTCTCAGGGCGCAACCAGGTGTATTCTTAGGGAGGTGAAATAGTCGCTTAAAGTAGTCAAGTTGCGCTTTTTCTAAAATAGCGGTGTATCTTAGGCCCCAGATCGGTGCGGTGTATAGTAACGTGGAAGCAATAATGCTGTTAAACAGTTTCATCATTGCATCCCAAGAGTCACCCTTAGCGGACGCGAGAATAGATAGCACCGACGCTGTGGCGACCCTGGCTTTATTTACTGCGGCATTTGTAGAAAGAAGTCCAACAGAGGAGTCCGCAAGCGTGACTCCCAAGTAT
Organism: Ischnus inquisitorius; assembly: GCA_963924025.1. Lineage (NCBI taxonomy): Eukaryota > Metazoa > Arthropoda > Insecta > Hymenoptera > Ichneumonidae > Ischnus > Ischnus inquisitorius. The sequence goes on from OZ001252.1 coordinate 1,058,448, forward strand.
GGATATTTGTTTACTGTCTCAACTCTCTGTCCCTTGTATAAAAAGTTTTCAGCGTCTTTAGCCAGTTTTTCTCCCGACCTAAATACCATAATCTGTGTTTCCAGTGTGTTCACCGTAAGGCCGTTCGCCTCGCAATAGCACGCCAGTGTTCTTAGCTTGCGCTTGAGGTCCACAGGGGAGTGAGCCAGGATCACCAGGTCGTCGGCGTATAAGAGCATAAGCAAATCAGTTGTGCCGTTTAGGTCTAGACCTCTTAAATTGTTCTCTCTAAAATAAGTGATCATATCCGAAAGATAAATAATGAATAACAGTGGACTAAGGACTTCCCCCTGGAGCACTCCTTCGCTTACTTCCGCCGCATCCGATAGGCCAGAACTGGTGACTATTTGCAAGGAGGCCCAGTCGTATAAATTCTTTAAAATTCGGATTGCTTTCGCGCTAATACCGAGTTGAAACATTTTTTCCCAGAGCTTGTTTTGCGGGACCGAATCGAACGCTCTACGGAAGTCCACAAATAAGGCGTAGGCTTTGCCGCCGGGTTGTCTCAAACGGAAGTGGATCGCGGATTGTAATATAAACAAGTTATCCATAACCCCTCTACCCTTTCTGAAACCCGCTTGCTCCTCCGGAAATTAAGTCAACTGCAGTGGCCCACTTAACCAGTCTGTCGTGAATAATCTGAGTAAAAAGCTTTGTGATTGAATTGACCAGGGCGATGCCTCGATAATTTAGAGGATCGGCCACGTTTCCTTTTTTGTGCAACATGCACAGCGTGACTTTGGACCACATTTTAGGTAACTCTTCAGTCTCTAAGATTTTGTTAAACATAGCCAATAGGTAGTTAGCCCACTCTTCGGGCAGCGCTTTGTAGAACTCACAAGAAATTTCGTCAACTCCGGGAGCCTTGCCGGGTTTGGATTTTGCTATGCAGCCCAGTAGCTCTTCCGCTGTAATGATTGCGTCCAATAGCGGGTCGCGCGGGCCAATAAAATTACTAACGACCGCGATTCTGGTCGGGTAAATTTTACACAAGAACTCATTCCATGTTTCGAGAGAGGGCGTAATCGCTGGCCTGGGTCTAGCTTTGCATCTTTTCACCACACTCCAGAAAGTCTTTGAGTTGTTTATGTTGGCGAGCGATTCCACCCTTTCCGCCATATACGCCGCTTTCTTGTTTTTTATTAACAGTTTATACTCTTTTTTTGCAATTAGATATTCCGCTAACTCTACCGGACTGAAATTCGAAATTTTGGCTGCTTTCTGCTTGTTTATCGTACTTCGCCTTTTGTCATTACAATTTTTGTCGAACCACGGTTTGTGCGACCAATTAGATCGTCTTCCTCCGACTGTTTTGCACATTTCAACGGATATGGCCGCCTCCGTGATTGCAAGACGAATGTTGTCGTAGACGTCATCGATATTTGTTGTTGAAAAATTCAAGAAAATTCTCGGGGACAGTGTTAACTTATCTTGATAATCCGCGAACTTGTGATTTAGCCATTTTAATTTTCTTTTGCCACCTTGGCGCGTGTCGGCCGGAGCGCAATTCTCTTCTAAAAGATTACAATTATCAAACAATTCGAGCCATACCGGGAAATGGTCGGAGCCTTGAAGGTCATCACCGATTTTGAGATCCTTAACAAATTCTAATTTCGCTGCCGCAACCCAAACTAAGTCGATGGTACTTAGGCCATTTGAACTAGCGTATGTGAATTGTGCAGGGCGGTCGCTGCTAGTACGCCCGTTTAATAAAACAAAGTCGTTGGCTGACATAAACTCGAGCAGAAGAGGACCCCGCTCATTACTGATTTTATCAAGGGATTCTCTCGTCTCGTAAAGTAATGTGGAATCAAATATTTCCATGACTAAGTCGTCTTCACCGCACACCCGCGCGTTAAAATCGCCACCGAGGACTATTATGTCTTCCGGGAATCTCGAGAGAATGTCGTCTAAAATCGGTTGAAACAGTTCTAATAAAACTCTCAAGTCTCGCGCAGGACTAAAATAAAAGGAGCCGATTATTGCATGCCAAGATTGACCAGATATTCTTATTATACACCACCAATGGGAGACGTCGATAATTTCTGCACTAAATTTATTCTTTACAATATTCACCAAACCTCCACTTGCTCTTCCCATTTGGTGCACTCTGGTTGCGAGGGCCCACGCGCTGTAGCGGTCTCGAAGTTGGTAGGGTAAAGCTCCTCTCTGCTCCCATTCAGCCCACGTCTCGTAGAAACAGCCGACGTCCATGTCCTCGCGAATATCGTTGTTGTGTAGGTTGCCAAGGCCTTGTGAGTTCCAAAAGACAAGCTTGACGCTGCCTAGTTTTTTGGATCCGGAGAACGGCTAGTGGTTGGCACTGCTGCAGGCGTTCTTTCCTGGCCTTTTTCGAGACACTGGTTGTAGCGGTTCCAGAAGAACCACTCTCCGTCGATTCTTAGCTTTCGATAACCGATTTTCACTGCTTTCCCCTCTTCTCTAAGTTCCTTCGCTCTGTTTTTAATTTTGTTGTAGACTTCGAGTTCAGCTGCGGATAGCTCGTGCTCAATGTAGACCTTGCGCGCACCGAGTTTCGGTTTTTGTCGCATAATTACCTCTTTGATAGCCCGACTATGTAGTTTGACAATCAGGATGCTGTAGTTGTTGTATTTTCTGCCAGTTTCTCTTACGTCGGACACTGCATTAATTATTCCGAAAGTCTCTTGCAGAAAGTTTACCACGCACTCCATAGGCGGGTTCTCCCCACGATCGAGGCCTTTGATTACGATGTTGTTACTGAGAAGAGATCTTTCCTGGTCTTCCAGTCTTCTTTTCAGCTTTAATACTTCTTCGTTGGTGCAGGCATTGTCGGCACTTGCGGGTCGGGAAGTATTTTCTAAGCGAGCAACTCTTTCGCTGAGGGCTGAAATTTCCGCGCGTGGATTAGATTCGGCCAGTTTGTTTTCAACGGCGGTAAATCTCTCGTTGAATTTATGCTCCAGAATCTGCAGCGATTGCTCATATCTCGTGGAGTTTCTAGTCACCTCTTCCCGAATTTCCTCCTTGATGCTGACGTAATTTTGGTTGTGAGCCTGAGCCGTCTCGTTGAATTTACGTTCCAGTTGTTGAATATTGGTCAGGTTTTCTCTTCTCATCGCGTTGAGTTGATCCATTAACAATTTCATACAGTCGGGTTGTAGCTGCGCGGGCGCTTGGTGAGAGGCTTCCTCGTTGTATCCACTTTGAAGAGTCTCAGTTTTGTTGTGGCTCGGGCTTACCGCGAGCGCTTGGACAGCAGATGTCACGTTAGGGGAATCGACGTTTTGCGAAAGGTTCGTCGCCTGGTTCTCTGGAGAATGCAATGTCAAGTTACTTCTCTTAAACGGCGAATCAGCGAGGAATTTTTCAATCAAACCGTGCTCTACTTCCTCTCTCTTCCGCTTGAGTAGGTCTTTGAAATTACCCGCGGAGCCGCTTCTTCCCCTGAAGCGCAGGGAGTCGGCGTGCGTTGGCCTTCCTGGTTTTCTTTTCGGTTCCATAACGTTGGCGGAGAGAGGCGTACTGAATATTTCCTGTGTTCCCAAAGACTTTTTACCCGCCGGTGATTGATTACCGGCTGCTGGCATCGAAGACTGACTGTGCTCGGCATAGATGTCGCCCGAAGTCGCTGGCAGGGCCTCATGCGTGGGGTCAGCAGGCCGCACATTCCCGCTGGTGCCATCTGCTGTGCTCTGTTCAAACGAACGAGTGCCTTCGGCACTGCCGGAATTTTGTTCACCGGCAGGCATTGTTTCCCGAGAAAGCTAACCTAAATTGCAAGTTAGGCTTTGACAAATCGGTATCAAGGGTAGTTATTCTGTATGCGTGTAACTGAATTTTTTATCACCGTTTATGTCCGGGGGGGCAAACTTTCACACACTGCACTCTGAATATGTAACCGCCAATGTATTATGTCTTTTGAACTAACTAAACTGGAGGGGAAACGAAACACGCGTCCTTCGTATTTAGTCCGGAACAGAACCCCCAACAGTAATAAGGTTATGTATTTTAGTTTTTTCGTGAAAATATATTAAGTAAACCTCGCCCGGTTAAAAAAATGTGTCGTGCGCGTAATAGAATGATGTTTTTTTCATCGCCGGCGCATACTAATTATAATTTACTTCACTCCGTGCGTAATGTGCGACTTCACGCACGCTTCGCTTCGCTGCGCGTGCGTAAAGTTGCACTTTACGCACTAGTGCAATAAAACTGTGTACGGTACTCGTGCCAGAAACTTTTTCTCAACTCGTGTGATTGCAGCACTCGTCGGAAAAAGTTTCTTCGCACTCGTATCGTAATATACTATTTAAAAATCTCGCGCGCTAATGAAAAAGTGTCGTGCGAGTAATGAAATTATTTATTGAAATAATTCCGCACATTGTAGCTTCGTTGCAGTTGCAGTTCCACAAATGCGGGATACTACATCACTCATTAAGTAACTAAACAATTTTCGAAAAGGAGCGAAATGAAAATAAAAAAAAAAAATTTATAACAAATGTAAAAAAGGACGCCAAGTAGATTAAAAATAGTTTGAAAATCATTTTTTAACAATTAAAACAAGAAGAAAATCATATGAGGCAAGTAAACTTAAAAGAAAATCTTGGCGCGTCCTCTCTTTTGGCTCGCCTGTATTCATTTGTGTTCTAAGGACTCGCCAAGATTTTTTTTAAAGTTTACTTGGCTCACATGATTTTTTTCTTGTTTTAATTGTTAAAAAATGATTTTCGAACTATTTTTAAACTACTTGGCGTCCTTTTTTACATTGTTCATAAATTTTTTTTTTTATTTTTATAGGTTTACTCTCTCTTTTTTTTTCTTCTATCTTGATAAAAAATTTTACGAATTTTTTTTTTTAGAAAATGTCTCGATTTTTGTCCGTGATTTGGAGTACTCGATATTTTCTTAACTTTCCGCCAATTTCCCTTTATAAGCCGTCATACCGGTAAGAAGCAATTTATATCGGATAGTACCGTACCTTCTTCCTATTTCTGCAATTACTATCTTTGGGGTAGTGGTCAATTCCTATATCATCATATTAGTTGCTGTTCCTGGTTTTACATTTTTGTTCAAGGAAATACCTGTGTCTCTAATAATTGCTCAAATTCGTCCCGAAAAATAATTGAATGACCAATGCTCCAACGAGTTTTATGGCTCTCTATCCGATGAGTTATCTCTACTAATTTGTAAGTTATTCGTTTCTCGATGCGTACTATTTCCTGTCTTTCATCTTGTAACCATGAGAACACGTAAGTTTCGTTGATGATATTCCACATGCGAGCTACACTAGCCTGTCTTGCTTCGTTTTTCGATCTATCTATTCATAGGGCAACATAAGGTCCACACGTGATTCGACAGGTCCAAAGCGTTGATGACTCCTTAATATATTCGTATCGAGGCTGTTGTTGTACCGCCGGAGCCCGGGTGATCAGTCCGTGCTCGACGGGTGAGATATTATCTCTGAAGATTTTGGGATCTTACCAGTAAGGGGTTGGAACCCTACCGAGGACTACGACGTTTTTAGATAAAACAAGGTCACGTACATGCTCATATCCTGAACTGTACATGCAAGGTCACTGTACATGCTCATATCCTGAAAACGGTATCTTCCGTGCTCCCATCCTTTCACTCATCAGCTCAAACTTCGCCGCACATCTCAAATCTAAAGTTAGCTGACCCAGAATTTCTAAAGCCTCATGCTGTCGATGTCATCATCGGCGCAGCTTCATACGGACAGATAAACAAACCAAATATTATTAAAGGGACATCAACGATGCCCATTGCTCAGCTTTCGATATTTGGTTGGCTCATTTTGGGCCCTGTGCACTCATCCTCATCCTCCTTGTGTACCTCGCACCATGCGAAAACTCAAACAGAAGAATCCAATGTCCAGCATTTACTCACAAAATTCTGGATTCAAGAGGAGCTCCCCTCCGATACCGCAAGCCCAATGACTCCTGAAGAACAGGAGTGAGAACATTTTCGCTCCACTCATCCACGAGATTCTTCCGGGCGATACATTGTCAGAATTTCACTCAAGTCTCCTCTCAGTCAGTTGGGAAACTCACTGTCTCCAACGCACGCTCAAAAAGCTGCAGCGTGACAGTGTAGTCAGCGAGCTTTACTCAGCCTTCATGAAGGAATATGAAGAACTAGGCCACATGAAGCGTGTGACAGGAAATCAATTGAGCCCTCACAATCATCGATCGTCGACTGCAGGTGTAGCAGTTGGTGAGATGACCTTGGCCCCAGATGCCTTCAAAACATGTGGAGGGTTGAGGGTCTCATCCGGCTGCTCACCTGCTCCGACAAACACCAATCCGGTGTACTATCTTCCCCATCATGGTGTACTCAGACCTGACAGCACGACTACTAAATTAAGAGTAGTTTTCAACGGCTCAAGCCCAACTACCTCGGGACCTCGGGACCCGGGATTACTCATCTAGATTTGCAGAACACTCAGGAAAAATCACGAAGCGTATCATCGTATCTGAAGTAGCACAGATATTCGATCCACTCGGCTTCATCCCGGCAGTAATCAGAGCCAAAATGCTGCTGCAAGAACTCTGGTTGCACAAAATCAATTGGGACAAATCACTTCCATCTCACATGGCCACATGGTGGTTGGCGATTAGAAAAGATCTCATGAACCTGGATAAAATCAAAATTCCAAGATGGTTCAACACCTGGAGTCACTCGACAGTAGAACTCCATAGATTTTCCGATGCATCACAACTGGCGATGTCAGCAGTAATCTACATTGTCGTGAACTCACCGTCCACAGGCGCTACATCAACCATCATTTGCGCAAAGACGAACGTCGCTCCACTCAAACAACTCACAATCCCGAGATTGGAACTCACAGCAGCGCTGCTTCTCGCAAGACTCATGGAACACATTCAGACCTCACTCAAGCTACACATAACATCAACTCATTTGTGGACGGACTCACAAGTGATACTCACGTGGATCAAAGCACCCGCTTCTTGTTGGAAGGATTACGTCAGGAACCGCGTCTCACAAATACAAGAACTCACAGCAAATGCTCAGTGGAGACACGTTCCTGGCTCGTCAAACCCTGCCGACAGCCCATCAAGACGTATAACGGCTCAACAACTCATCGACCACTCACTCTGGTGGACGGGACCACCATGGATCACTCAACCCACAGATTTATGGCCCAAACAACCAGCATTCCCAGACGATTCTAGTGCACTAGAAGCTCGCCCAGGTATTGCACTTTTCGTGGCATCACCCAAGATCCACGAACACTGGGACCTCATAAATCGGTTTTCATCACTCAACAAGCTGTTACGAATCACAGCGCTATGCTTCAAGTTCGTTGCTCGACTCAAAGGGATGCAGAGCGCATTACCCGTAACGATCATCTCATCGAAGGATATGGAAGCAGCGAAACTCTATAGGGTAAAGGCCATGCAAGCAGCCCACTTCTCACCCGAGATAAGATCTCTTCAGTCGAACTCACCATTCACAAGTAATCAGGCCTTCTCTCGTCTGTCACCACTCATCATCGACAGCGCTCACCGATGAGCTCTTCACGGAGCAACTCAACTTACCCTCGCGGAAACGCGACGCTCATTCTGGATTCTGGGTGGTAGAGCCCCAGTAAAAACTCACATCCTGCGTTGTGTGCCATGTGCACGACAGAGGGTATACGCGCTCAACAGCTGATGGGCCAGCTGCCCATCGCTCGTGTAAACCCATCCCGCGCCTTCACTTACACCGGAGTGGACTACGCAGGGCCACTTACCATCAAAACCTGGAGAGGTAGAGGAGCCAAAACCACAAAAGGGTGGATTTGCGTTTTTGTGTGCCTCACCACATCAGCAGTCCACATCGAAGCGGTCAGCGACTACTCAACGGGCGCCTTAATCTCCACATACCGGCGGTTCACCGCACGACGTGGAATTCCTCGCACACTCTACTCCGATCGAGGCACTAACTTCATTGGAGCAGACAAATCATTGCGTCGACAATTTACCCAGAGCACTCAAGAGCATCACTTAATCGCTGCATTCCTATCGAATGACAGCACAGAATGGCAGTTTAACCCACCAGCAGCACCGCACATGGGCGGAAAATGGGAAGCGGCGGTGAAATCAATCAAATATCACCTCCGACGCACCGTGGGCCAAACTGTCCTCACTCATGAGGAGCTCTCAACAATGCTAGCTCAAATTGAAGCAACATTAAACTCACGACCTCTCGAACCTCTCAGCGATGACCCTGACGACGTGTCAGCACTCACACCAGGTCACATACTTACCGGAAGCACCCTCTCCACCGTGCCGAGACCATCGCTGGGTGACCTGAACGTCAGCCGCCTGTCAAGATGGCAAGTCATTCAACAAAAGATGCAACTCTTCTGGACGCAATGGTCAACTTCAAATACAAATACCTTCAAAGGCTTCAATAAATTTCAAAGTGGCATCACCCCACAAATACCATCAAGGAAGGCACTCTTGTGCTCATCACGGACAAACGATTTCCCCCAAGCAAGTGGCCGCTGGCCAGGGTCACTGCTCTTCATCCAGGAAAGGACGGACTCACCAGGGTGGTGACTTTGAAGACCGCAACTCCAACACTCACTCGACCAATCAGCAAACTCGCACCACTGCCTACCGAGCTCAAGGAATAACTCTTCACAATCATCATCATCAACCCCTTGCTGATGGCGGGAGGAATGTCCGAGAAATAGTCCTCTCGCTCTCGGCAGAGGGGTTTCGCAGCCACTGTGGGGCAGCACCTCCCGGGCGCGCTTGCTGCCGACACGGAGGCCTCGCGAACGATCGAGAATCGAACGCGAGGTCCTCGTGTCGGAAAGCCGGCAGGCGACGCCATCATTGTTCGACTCGCGGTGCCATGTGCAACAGCTCACGTGCGGAAGATATTCCATTAATCATTCTTGTATCACTCGTTTAGTAAATCTTACGTGAAAACTCATAAAAGTTGAAAACTCATCGCGATCATTGTGCTATAACATTGATTTGCATTTGCAGTACGAAATCATAGTGTTTAACGCACATTTTCGCATCGTTTTGTCACAGCCTGGTGTTCAGCGTGCGAAGCCTCGTGTCTACGAGCACTCATACGCGTTCGGGCGTCGATTAATATAATCGTGTTCCCTCTCATTCCGCTTCAGCCTCAATCTACAACTCATTTGTTATATTCTTAATCTCAATAAAAGTGTTTGTTGTTAAGGTTTAATTCACGCTGTGTTACCATTTATCATTTCCATCCTTTCTCTCCATCCGAAAATAAAGTAAGAAGTCAGCCGCGTAATACTCAAACACTGACGAACGCCATTAGAGACAGCAAAACGCGATGCTAGAAGAAGCTCTGCGAGGAGGTGGACCGGGACCCGTGGGGAACAGGTTACAAGATCGTAACCGGTAAACTGGGGGCCCGGGCTCCGCCGGAACTCAAAGACGCAGAAACCACACGACGGACTGTTCCCGACACATCCGATACGCACGGACGTAACGAACGACAACGAGACTTCGGCGGTCCTTGTCTTCACAGCGGAGGAGCTCACCAGAGCAGCCAAAGCGGTGAAGACGGGTAACGCGCCAGGACCTGACGGAGTACCAGGAGAGATTATCCGGCTGATGGCTAGCCAGTGGCCGGAGATACTTTTTGACCTGTACAACACGTGCTTGACGACAGGGACCTTCAGCGACCGCTGGACGACGGCGAGGCTGGTCCTCATCCCGAAGGGGAAGGGTGACCCTAGTGCGCCATCGGCCTGCCGGCCGCTGAGCTCACTAGACACGACCGGAAACTGTACGAACGACTACTCAGACCAAGACTGACAGACGCGATACAGAACGGTGGAGGCCCCTCAGACCAGCGGTTCGGCTTCAGGAAGGGTCGATCAACCATTGGAACGATTCAAAAGGTGGTCGACTCCTTTCGAGACACCGACAGACACTGCCACGCAGCGCGACCTATCGTGCTGCTGGCGACACTGGACGTCAGGAACACCTTCACCTCGGCCAGGTGGGTTGACACCCTGGGAGCGCTCAGAGGCTGCTACGGGATTCAACCGTACCTGCTCCGGGTGGTGGAGGATTACCTGCGAAACGGGCGAATTACATACGAGACAACAGAGGGACAGATTATGAAACAAATCACCGCGGGGGTGGCCCAAAGATCCATACTTGGACCGGACTACTGGAACGGATTCTACAACAGCCTGCTCAGATTGGAGCTTTGGCTCGGCGTACTCCTCGTTGCATACGCCGATGACGTAGCGGCAGTGATCGTCGAGCGCTCTCTAGAACTGGCGCAGTACAAACGGAATCAGACGATGAGACGAGTTGGACGATGGATGATTGAGCACGGACTGCAACTTGCGACGGAGAAGTCAGAACTGCTTTCCCTCACAAGGAAACGCATGCAGACGATACTACCGATGAAGGTCGGGACGTCCGTCCCGACCAAAGGGACAAAAACGAGACCAGAGGGGACGTCAATTACCTGGGGGTGACCCTAGATACAAACATGACCTTCTGGCCTCACATACAAAGGACAGCTAAGAAGGCGGTCAAAAGGATAGCATTTCTAAGCCGCCTGATGGCAAATACGAATGGACGGAGACCGGGGAAACGGAGACTGCTAATGGCAACGGCCCACTCGATTCTGTTCTACGGCGCGGAGATCTGGACAGACTCCCTGCAAACGAAAGAATACTGCTACTCAATGATGGCAGTACAAAGACAGACCGCGCTGAGGATGGCTTGCTCCTACTGGACTGTCTCTGCACAGGCTGTTCTGGTGGTAGCGGGCGTGATGCCCATAGATCTCCTCGCTTTCGAGCGCAAGAGGATCCACGGTAAAAGCGCCGACACAAGACGACAAGACGCGGCATTGACAAGAAGAGACAGGACGCTACAGACGTAGCAAAAACGATAGACAGAAAAAACGACAGGAAACTAAACAAGACGACTGATAAAGGACCTGAGACCGTGGGTCCGTCCGGATTTTGAGGACGGAAACTTTTACGTCACCCAATTGTGACGTTATTTTTTGGAATTAACGTCACAAGGTCTACCGTTACGTTTGGGAATAAATAAAATAAGTTTCGGTTACGCCTTTGTTAATAAATATTCGGTATCTGGATTGAGTTATGGTTGAGGAAAAATATTTGGGTTTACGTGGATAGAGTGTTGATCATGACGAGGATAGCGGCAGACGTTACTTGTCACCCGTCATGCATCAACAACCCGCTCTGACGGCGACTCGTATGGGAAGGTTAAGAAGTTTGGTGGAATCCCGACGCTCCAAAATGGGTATAGGAAATTTAGGTTCCGTTTAAGTTACGGTTAAGTTGTGGTTTGAGTTACGGTTTGAGTTACGGTTGGAAGGTTATAACCCTCGGGTAGTGATCAAACCCGACGGCGTGAATTGCCGAATGAATTAGATTTCCCTTTTAATTACGGCTTGCGGATGGAAGGTCATGGTCAGCGGGTAATGATCGAGCCCGTTGGCGTGAATTGCCAAAAATTAGTATTAGAGATTGTATGTTGCTATCGAATTACGAATTTCGGTTAGCGAATTTTGTTGAGTCCCTCTCTATACCCGGAGAGTACCCCCATACGATATATACCACACGCACCGAGCCACCCACTGGGCGAACATCTACCCCACTGTGGTTATCGATATATCGATCTAGAATTGGTCGATTAGGTATAAGAATTCGGTAATGAGTTTACCTGGTAAGGGCCAGAAATTGTGAAATCAGTTATCTTCGCGCTCGTGCGCCGAGCGGTGCTCTCTCTCCCCTAGCTACCTAGTAGCTGTGTGTTAGACGGGGACTTCGGGCGACCAACATCATCAGGCCCCCCATCGGTAGAGTCGCGAGCGAGGAAAGCGACAGCGTGGAGCCGGAACCTCACGGGAGCAACGTGGCTGTGGAGTGAGGCACGACAGGAGTTGGTCGTGGAATGCCGAGGGGCGAACGGTCGGCCTGTAAAGATTTCACCGGGTGCGCGTTCGCAAATCGTTGGTAGACTCAGAGCCGCGGTCATAAAGTACTAACGGGGAACGCTGCTGGCAAAGAGGGACCAGGGGAAGGTATTCGAGGTAACCTCTCTCGCAAAAGTGTCAAACCACTTTATGCGAGACGGAAGGAACACCCGCTTCGCCGACTGGCGATTCATACATAGAGCGAGGCTGGACGTGCTGCCACTGAACGGCGCGATCCGCTGGGGCCAGCCAGACAAGCGATGTCGGCGATGCGGGGCTCCCCTCGAATCCCTTCCCCGCGTCCTGAACCACTGCGGTCCGCACGCGGCAGCCATACAGAGAAGACACAATAACATACAGGACCGACTGGTAGCTGCGATCAACGCACCAGGTGCCGTGAATGTTAATCGACGCGTCGAGGGCGTCGACGACGAGGTGGCGGGCCTGCGACCCGATATATTTATCAGGAATGAACAGGCCCGCACAGCCATCATTATCGACGTGGCCATACCATTCGAAAACAGACAAGAGGCGTTCGAAGAAGCGAGGGGTAGAAAACTGGCGCATTACAGAACCCTCGCAGAGAACCTCGCGCGACGGGGCTACGCGGTACGGGTGGACGCTTTCCTCGTCGGCGCGCTCGCCGCGTGGGACCCCGCCAACGAGCGAGTCCTCAGTCTTCTCGGAGTCAATCCCAGATACGCGGCAATGATGAGAAGACTGATGGTGAGCGACACGATACGATGGTCAAGAGATATTTACGTCGAACACGTGTCGGGATTTCGCCGATACACGTAGTGAGTAAAATAATAAAAAGAAAAGAGCGAACTCCCCGACGCAAGGTCGGAGTACGGAAAACAAATGACACTAAGAACACGAAATACACTACACTAAGACTAGAAAAAAAAAAAAAAAAAGCACGTGCACGTTGGCATATATAGATATAGATAGAGAGTGCGGATAAAAGAACAAAGTAACTAAGGAAAAATACCAAACGGAATAAAATAGAACCTAGATAGTAAGAGAAATGTAAAGACAAAAAAACGCGAAATTTGTGATACGGTAAAAAGACGGAACAACGAGGAGAAGAATAACCGAAAATGTGTTAAACAAATATATGTATGTTGCGGGGCTAAGGGCCCAACTATTCGAATAATGGAGACTAATGTACCGGTATCACCGAAAAATGCGTTTTTCTATCGAAAATAAAAGTACTTTTATCTGTTCTATTCCCCCTATTGCTACCTCTCTCGGCATTGATGTGTCGCCGTAGATCATCGGAGACGAGCAATCGTCGTCTCCTCTTTGTGCGGGCATTCGTAAGTGCCTCGCGCGGTACGTGCTATCTCTTCCTTGTGTTATGTTCGGCTCGATGCGAGATCGAGAGCGAACGTTTATTTTATTATTATTTATGGGGATCTTTTCTGTCTGAAAGGAGTTGGAACTCCAACACCAAGAATAATGTTGTTCAATTACTAGGTTTATTAGAATATTGGTTACAGATGAGTTTTACAAGAGGAGTCTACGTTGTCTCTTCGGAGACAACCTCTCAGTTCGGTCGATGGAATTAGACTCCTTGGTGTTCGATTCGCAGTCGGGGACTGTGAATCGAAATATTCGCATTTTTTCGCAATCGCGGAAGAGCCCGGCGATTGCCTCTTGCTGCGCTCGCGCTTCCGTATGCGTTCGCACTTTTCGTTGCTGCGTGCATCGGAGTGCGAGTTCATTCGTCTTTGCTGCGTTTGCACATTCTTGCGAGTTCGTTGCTCGCTTTTAATCGCTCGATTGGACTTCGCTCGAAATATTCTATGCGAATATTTCGACTCTTCGTTTTATCGCTCGAATTTTGAATATGCCCTTTTTGCGGCATAACACTTGTATAAGGCCTATGTCTTGCGCGTCAATCGAATATGTGCTTGGTGTCATATTCCTTGCGTGAATTTATATTCCATTTATAATTAATCTCGATGTGTTACCTTGGTGTTGCTGATGAGTTAAGTGTGTGTTCTCTAATAGGAAAAGTGTGCTACCTAGAATCGCGAATCATTATCGTGCGTATTTTATCTTGGCAACCAATCGATCGCCAAATGTTCTCGCTACGTTCGATATACGCGAAAATTGTTAATTAAAATGTGCTCTGTGCGTGACGGATTCCGATCAACGGGACTCCCCCGTCGTAAAGGTTCGTTCTCTGACTTTGCTCACTTCGTGTTACGTGCTATCTGATATCGAATGATTATTACGTTATTTCTTTTGTTGTTACTTTCGCGTTCTTCTTAGTGCCTAATTTTGTTAACGGTTGATTTCGCGATATGTATGATTTTGAAGTTTAAGATTGTTCAATAGTGAAACATGTAAGCAGAACTCGATTTCGATTTAGTTATTTTGTACCCTCTCCTTGGTCAAGGCCGTCCACCCCCTCTCTCCACAACCTGGCACACTGAGCGAAACGAGTATACCACCACCCTTCTTTCAATTTTCAAGGCTGATTGGTTTTAGAGTTTATGTTTTGTTGTTTCCGACCTTGAGTTTCGGCTTACGTTTTGCGGTTTGTCAATTCCGCCGATAATTAAAAATAGACTGGCGCCCAATGGCTCTTACGGCCACGAAACAGAAAGATCGGGCGAAGTTGAGCGTGACCTCAAAAATCACGTTACACAATTTCTGACGGGACACGGTTACTTTAGACGGCACCTACATAGAACGAACAGAGTACGAACACCGGATTGTACATATTGTGGACACAAACGGGACGACGCGGAACACACCTTTTTTATTTGTGACCGCTGGACGAGACTGAGACAGGAACTCGAATCGGCCGTTGGAAGCATCACCCCCGACAACACCGTCGAGGTGATGCTCCACGCAAACGACGACTGGCAAAATATCGCCACAAACATATTGACAATACTGAAACGGTAAAACGCGGACGGCTGCCTGACATGGCAGACTAGACGCGACAGATGAAAAAAAAACGGAATGTACACACAACATGACGAGACAATCACAGACAGACCCCCCGATCAGAAGTAATATTAACGTAGTTCCTGGTCGGGGTGGACTCAAAGGAGGTGGCGGTTTAGTGGGTAGGCCAATCGGGAGTCCCACATTAGCCCCAGTCCGCATGACTGTGGTGAATCCGTAAAAAGGATTCCGCAACTCCTCGGAAAAAAAAAAAAAAGAATAATAATAATGGAATATATATTTAATAATGCGCATAATTCAATATTCGGAAAAAATTATATAACAATAAAACTACAAAAAAAAACGGTGCGCTATGGCTAGCTGCACTGATACCTTCCCCTACTTTTACCCCTTACCACTTTAAACCGTGCTCGAAACGAGACCGAAGTTGAGGGGGTAAGAGTGGGAGGAGCTATCCCCACTCTTCCACCTCCCTCTGGAGAGGGTAAGAATGGGGATAGGAGTGGGGGGGCCATAGCGCACCGCATACTACTCCCATAGTCGAAATAAGTGACTCTCAATACTGCAACTTTCGTCTTATTTCGACGGTATGTACTGTGACGGATTCTGCCTACCACACACCCATCCCTCTCAAGTCGGACGATTTGAATTCCCCCGCGCTCGAGAGAGCGACAGGACGTGGCGCCGCGGTCGCGCGGGAACGACGCCGGTTGGCTGCCGGGATCTGAATTTTTGGATTGGTCAGCGATTTGTCTCTCGCTGCCGATTGGTCTCAAGCCACCGGCCAGATGAGTATAAAAGAGCGTGCAAAACGGCGATCGATATCAGTCGGCTGAGCGGGCTCCTGAAGGTACCTACTCAGTTCAACTTGTTCAACCAGCTTAATCCTTTAGGCTAGGAGAACCCGGTGTCAGGACACCGATGATCCTAGTTCTTTAGAGACGATAGGTCAGATTAACCCGCGTAAGGTTAGCTTGAAGCCTGGGAGGTCCGATCGTGGCCCCATTGTCGGACTCTTTCCTGGTGGATACCGACTCTTACGTCAGAGGGCCCTGTCAGGAGCGTAACGTAAGGGGTAGCGGTTTGGGCGTGATATTCGTGCCCTTACCCCGATCCTCCTCTGCGTGAATCTCTCACATGGCAGATGCTTCACGCACATTAGCTACCTCATAGGAATCGAGGTCTGAATGTAAATTCATTTAAATTATTAATTTTGGGGGTAAGGATTTCTCCATAATTAATCGAGCGAGTTGTCAAATTTTGTCTTTTCTCAATTCCGATGTTACCGACACGAGGTCGGTAAAATCGAGAACTTTCTTTTCTGGCGTCGATCAAGACGGAATTCTTTTACATTTCTCAGCGTCATCCGCGCTAAAGATAAGATTCATATTACTGATAATTGTTCGCCGATAACTCGGGTGTGTTTCGGCGCATTTTCAGATAATTCAAAACTCGTTAATTAAGATAAGCGTCGATAAACAAGGGAGATACAACTATTGTATTTAATAGCTCTACGTAATTAAATAAACAAATTTCTATTTTTACCAAATTGACCACGTCTAACGATTATTCACTCGCCCCGAACCTTCAACGTTCCCGAAGTAGCCGAATTGACGCTACGGCGAAAGAGGTGACCGTTACAGTACTGTCCACGCGACTAACCCGCAAACAAACCGCTATTCGCAAGACCGCAGAGGTTCGCGTTCGTGTAGAAAATGAAAGAGAAAAAAAAAATTGGTTTAGTCGAATAGAAGACAAAAATGAAAAACGTAGGAATTTGCCCAGAACCAAATTCCGGTAA
This sequence comes from Ischnus inquisitorius, assembly GCA_963924025.1. Taxonomy (NCBI): domain Eukaryota; kingdom Metazoa; phylum Arthropoda; class Insecta; order Hymenoptera; family Ichneumonidae; genus Ischnus; species Ischnus inquisitorius. The sequence continues at coordinate 1,075,180 of OZ001252.1, forward strand.
CGAATTTGCATGCAGCGAGCAATATTAGACTCTATAGTGAATAAGCGGTGATTTTTCTATTTTAAGTCTTGCCGGATTCCTGCAAGGAATCTTAGCAAGAGTCCCGCATAGAGTCTCGCATCGGTTTCGCAGTCTGCTGAAAAAAAATCAGCGTTTTTCCACTATAGAGTCTGATTCTGCTCGCTGAATGCAAATTTGTTGCCGGAATTTGGTTCTGGGCGAATTTCTACGTTTTTCATTTTCGTCTTCTATTCGACTAAATCTATTTTTTTTTCTATTTCATTTTCTACACGAACGCGAAGAAGCACACCACGGAGAAGCACGGTGAGATTGCATGAAGATTTTTCTGCCCGCATTTCTACACAATCTTGCCAAGAAGCACGATGAGATTGCATGCAGATTTTTCTGGTCAAATTAATAAACAGTCTCGCGAAGAAAACCGGAAAGGTTGTATGCGGAAGGTTGTTTTTATTTTCGCCTTCTATTGGACTAATTTGTTTTTTTTTTCTTTTCCATTTTCCGCACGAACACGAAGAAGCACGGTGGTATTGAACGAGAGATACGCTGCTGCGATAAATAAGAATCATGTGAAGAAGCAATGCAAGATCGTGTATGTACGTGATTAAAAAAATCTAGCGGAGCAGCATGCCGAGATTGTCCGAGCGATTAAAACAATCTCGCCGAGAAGCATAGTGAAATTGTGCGCTCGATTAAAAGAATCTCGCGAGAAAGCACGGTGAGGTTGTATAAGAATCACGGTCCGGGACACATGCGGCATTCTCAGCGAGATCTTGCTTAGATTCTCAGTGAGATTCTCGGAAGGATCCTCAGCGGAATTTCACCAAGAATCTCGCTGAGATTCTTTTTTTACGCGGGGCATCATAAGTTATTTAAAAAAAAAAAAAATTAAGTAAACTACACGAATCCCTCTCGGCAATTCGTCAAAATTCTCAATAAATCAAATAGAATAAAATGGCTACAACACCGGCGATAGCTTTTCTTGTCGCGGAATTTTACAAAACGTTAATTGCGATGTGCGATACCGCACCGTGCGATATCCATCGTTGGTTGACGATTCCACAACGGGAGCGATGTCGATAACGCTGAGTCCCGGGTGAAGCGGAGTATTGAGATTTCCCTGGAGAATGGTGCTGCGATAATGCGGTGCTTTTCCGGAAAACGAGGCTTTCGAATTAAAGCGAGGGGTGAGGCTTCGAATCGATCCTCCGCGCGCTATCGCGAGATCAGTCCTCGGATAACAGATATTCTGCTCGACGTTACTAAGGCTGGCTGAATGGCACTGTTATAGCTTTCGGACGAAAGCTCGAGAGTCGACGGTACTGCTGAGTGGCTTTTGGAGCGCGCGATAGGTCAACGACGCACTCTCCGTCGCTGCTGTGTGGCTGTAACGCTGGTGCAGCCCTCTTCCCACGCATGGTCACACCCAATGCTTCTAGCGAGAGCGTGGACTCGCCGATGGTTTTGCCTATGTTAGGACCATCAATGACGTTTTCGTTTGGGTCAGTAACGCAGATTCCAGAGTTGACGATGCCCTCGTAAACTACGCGATGAGACCATTGCTCGTTTGTCGAAAACGAAAATAATCAAAATAGTTACAATAAAATAAGGAAAGCTATCTATCTATAAAATAAGGATAGCTACTGAGAACCAAGATGTCGACCGTGGTGCCGTGCTGTCTGTTACACTCTTCTTATTTTCCGGGCTTTGTGACGGGAGTGAAAAATCCACGTCACAGTACAAATCATTTTTTATACCGTTGAAATAAACAAACCCGGTTTTATTTGTACAACAATCCTTGTTGACCGAGATGGAGTGAAAATTGTTTATTGCAACGTAACGCATTTAATTTTTGTTTTGTTTTTCGTGCGCTATTCCTGCCTTGTTCGCTTTTTTTATCATCCCTGTATCCTGAAAAGTTCAAATCATATTATTCTGCGACGATAAGAATTTTTTACTTTGATGACCGAAACACACCGTTTATTAATCGATAAAGACGTTTTTTCAATAGGTTGAATAAACGGTTCACTATACGACTAATCATGGACAGGATAAAAAAGTATTAGATTTTGACGAATCACGTATAATTCTGATGAGCACATGGTTCACATATAATAGTTGGTTATATTCGTTTTATCCCATAAAATATTTTCGTATTAGTTCGTTCCACCTACATCACATTTGTACTTTATTCCGTACATTTAACATATCATAAACTTTTTCGTGTGTGTGGTATTCACGCGCCTCTCAATTTCTCCTACAGTTTGGAGGTGTTGATAAAAATGTTGGTCCGAACCGTAGTGATAGTCAACGTAGACGTATTTTAAACCGAACGCAAAAGAGTAAAATATGACAGGGCTGTCTTTAAAAACTGAAATGCAAAAAATTGCTAATCAATTTTTTTTTGCGTTAAAAAGTTCAACGGATACAGGATAACAGAGACCCTCCTACCATTTCAAAAGTTTCCATGGATAGGACCGTAATTTTACCAGCTGTGAGTTTGCTTGGTACGTTGGAACGCATCAGCATTAGCAGCAACAGCTTTTGCACCGTCAGCGGGAATTCGTACCATTCGCCGTTAAGTCTGGGCGAAAGAAAACCTTCGTTTTGATAGTGGTACATTTATAAATTTGTAACAAGTTATTCGGCGCACATGTAATAGTGAATACTGATACTGTGATCCATCAGAGTTTGAGCCATGTAATTGTCCAGGAAAAGAAGCGTCATACAAAAAAGATTGATAATTGCATATCTTGCGGTTCGTTGACGATCGACTGTTCTCTTTACAATCTAAACAAAATTACAATGCTAAATCCATATGATCCGATTCGCCGTTCAGACGAATTTTATGTGGTTAGTGCCTTTTACCTGAAGTCCCGACATGCTGATCGAGAAGACATTAATTCCCATAATGAAAAAGAAACACCATGAGTAAGTTGCCTCGATGAGTTTCGCGTACCTGGCAAAAATAGTATTGGTCAGTAACAGGTATTACGTTTTCTCTATTCGCATTGCTCGTTCCATCCGAATATGTGCAAAATTTTATTATTTTTCTGACTTCGAAAAATAGTCTAAACAATCTCACTCGATAGCGTCTTGATGCCTGTTGATACACCACGCCAGGTTCTTGGAATCGGCGTCTAGTCTGTCTAACGCATGCTCTATATCTTCTATTTCTGTCGATCTTTTATCTATTCCGATCCGCTGCAATTTATGTCTGAAAATTTCACTCAATATATTGCGATAAACATGTTCTTACAATATATACAACGATATATTGTAAAAAATTTTAGAATCGATGAAAGCAGCAATAAACAAAAAGTCGTACAGAGCTGCACCTCCGCACAAGCGTTTTTTTAATAAACAGTCCTGCTGAAATGACCCACATAGGATTGTATGGGATTGGATAGGAATGCATGAGAATGTGTGGTACCCGTATAGGACCTATATGCGTGCCTTTATGGGAAGAAATTTTCTGTACGGGAACCTAGACGGGATCTCATGGAAGACGACATAAGTAGGCATTTCCTATGTGGAGATCCATAAATGAACCCATTCACGAGAACATTCAATGAAGTTCCCACTACGGGAATTTCAAGCGAACCTCTATAGGCTAACTTGGGAAAATGTTTCCTCCAACATATGTGTTGTTACGGGATTTCTTAGAAGATATTTCTTATACGATTATTCGCCTAAGAAGACATTTCTTATAGACATTTATAGAAAGACTAGGGTTTGTAGAGCTCGCGCGCTCGCGGGCATTCAACAAAATCAACAAAAATATCTTGATGTATGTGAAGAATTTGCCGCTGGCCCTCCCCTCTCCCCTTCGCTGCGAAAAGGGGACTTGATATATTTCGAATCAAGAGGGGGCTCAATACGAAAGAATATTTTCGATCGAAAAGGCAAGGACCAAGAGGAGAGAAAAATATTCTAAGTCCCTATACAGACCTTAGAATCTCTTATAAGGAACACAGAATATTTTCTTTAAGGAGGCGTCAGGGGGTCACACAGATCCCCAGGGCCCTCCGAGCTCTCCAGTGCATCCAAGCTTTCCGGAGCTCGAAGCTCAATTCTTGTGCACGGCGGCGGCGGAGAAATCTTTTTATGTATACTAGGGGGGCTCCGCCCCCCTGCGCGCTTCGCTCGCCAACCCCCCGTCTTCTTTCCTGTTCTCTCGCTCAATAAATTAGTTTGGAAGAAGTTTTTTATTTCACAAATATTTTCAACTGCATTAAAATGAGCAGAATTCCGTATAAAAAAAATGGTATACTTATATTTCCAAAGTTAATCCATATTTTGTGGATATACAAACTCTTTAGAATATCGTTTCCACATCACTCGGCAGTAAATAAAACGGCGCGTTTATTTTTGTTCATTCAATTATTCTAAAAATTCATCAAAGTGTAAATTCATCGCTCATACTTCGTTATCGTTCAGACTTAGAATATTTCGAGCCCAGGGCAGTACTTCGAATATTTCGAGCCAAGGGCAGGGCTTGAAATGTTTTGGGCCAAAAGGGGACTTCGGATATTTCGAGCCAGAAAGGGATTTGGAATATTTCGAGTCAAAAAGGGACTTAAAATATTTCGAGCTAGAAGGAGTCTTGGAATATTTCGAGCCAAGTCCCCTATTGGCACAAAATGATCTAAGTCTCGCTCTTCGCTCGAAATATTCAGTCCCCTTATGGCTCGATAGAATATTTCGAGCACGAATATTTCATGCTCGAAATATTTTAATATTTTAAGCTAAATATTCACGTCCCCTTCGGGCTCGAAATACACCAAGTCCTGCCCTTGGCTCGAAATATTTCAAGTTCCCTTCTGGCTCGAAATATTTTAAGTCCCTTTCTGTCTCGACATATTCCAAATTCCCTTCTGGCTCGAAATATTCTAAGTCCTGCCCTCGGCTCGAAATATTCGTAGTCCCTTTCTGGCTCGAAATATGCCAAGTGCCCTTCAGTCTCGAAATATTCTAAGTCCCCTTTTGGCCCAAATTCCAAGCGCCCTTTTGGCCCAAAATATTTTAAGCCCCGCCCTTCGCTCGAAATATTCCAAGTCTCTTCCTGGCTCGAAATATTCCAAATGTCCTTCTGGCTCGGAATATTTTAAGACCTGCCCTTGGTTCGAAATATGCCAAGACCCCTTTTGGCCCAAATTCCAAGCCCCCTTTTAGCCCAAAATATTTTCAGCCCTACCCTTTGCTCCAAATATTTCAAGTCCCTTTCAGTCTCGAAATATTCCAAATCCCCTTCTGGCTCAAAATATTCCAAAGTCCTGCACGAATATTTCGAGCCAGAAGGGACTTGGAATATTTAAAGCCAGAAGGGGACTCGGAATATTTCAGGCGGATGCCTCTATAGGGACTCGCAATATTTCTGGCCGAGGCCTCTATAGGGATTTAGAAGATTTCAGACCGAGGCCCTCGCAGCGACTAAGAATATTTCTGGCCGAGGCCCTTTTAAAGACTTGGAATATTTCCGGACCCCCTCTCCCGCGAATTCTGGGTAATTGCCGGGAATTGTGGGTAATTTCCGTGAATTCTGGTTAATTTCCGGAAATTCCGGGTATTTTGCGGGAATTCTGGGTAATTTTCGAGAATTGTGAGTAATTTCCGTGAATTATAGGTAATTTTTGGGAAAATTTGGTAATTTCCGGAAACTTTTAGATCATTTTCAAGAATTCTTGGCCAAGAAGGGACTACCCGTCCCTTCCCACACCGCCCGTCGAGTGCCGTTTCGACTGATGTTTGCTCGACGCATTCGCATGCGATGCATTCCAACAGCGACAGCGGCCGGTATATACGCGACGCGATAATTTCCGCGACGAATATTTCGAACTGAGGCTCTATAAGGACTTGTCAGGCCATTTATTGTCCCTTACCCTTCGGCGGGCCCCTTGTTGGCCCAATTATTGACCCTCACCCCTCGTCAGGCCCCTTGTCGGCCCAATTATTGACCTCCACCCCCTGTCGAACATTTCGGGCCGAAGTCCCCTTAGGGACTCAGAATATTTCGGGCCGAGGCCCCCTTAGGAACTTAGAATATTTCGAGCCGAGGCCACCTTAGGGACTCAGAATGTTTCGAGCCGAGACCCCTTTAAAGACTTAAAATATTTCGGGCTAAGGCCACTTTAGGGACTTAGAATATTTCGGGCCGAGGTCCCCTTAGGGACTCAGAATATTTCGGGCCGAAGCCCCCTTAGGAACTTAGAATATTTCGAGCCGAGGCCACCTTAGGGACTTAGAATGTTTCGAGCCGGGCCCCCTTAGGGACTTAGAATATTTCGAGCCGAGGCCCCGTTAAGGACTTAAAATATTGCGGGCTGAGGCCACTTTAGGGACTTATAATATTTTACTAAGGGGCGGGGGAGGGAGGGGAGGGGAGCTGAGCGAAAATATTCTAAGTCCCCCTCTGGATTCTTGTACACGGCGGCGGTGGCGGCGGCGACAGCGGCGAAATCTTTTTATATATTGTAACGCGACGACTGCCCCGCATGTCGCCCCTTACCTGGCCCATCTCCTCCACAGGAAGTAGGTGGGCATGGGAAAAACTGAAGAGAGCACGATCTGCAAGAACCGAGGAAAAGCGCTTCCACCGACAAAGTCGGCAGCAAGGACGGTGCCGAGGAGACGCACGATCACGCGTCGGATGATTCGTGCATAACGCACTAATCAATAAAGAAAAAAAAGAACATGAAACGTCGACAGGATAGCGACTCCATGTACGTCCAAGCCACCACAGGTATCAGGGGTACAGGCCGACACAAGAGGTGGCAACCACCGAAATGATCGACGGTCAATGCACCGCCTAAAGAGGCCTGCATGGATCAAGTAGGTGGCCCCCTGTGAGAGTAAGGCCCGCCTAGGCCACGCCTACCCGCACGGTCCACGCGGCCGGCCCTACCACCGAAGCGACAAAACTGACACCTCGATAGAGCAGGGACGCGAATAATTATGAAAAGAGGAAAATCTCCCTGACCGACGGGCGATGCTCAAGAAACAACACACATGGGAATTCCGGCTCACAAGCCTAAAAGGAAATCACGAATTAAGCTCCTAATTAGTGCCTAAGAAATACTCTATCAACTGCACAACACAACAAGGACGAGGCGGATGCCAGACCACGTCATAGGCATACAAAAAATCAGCCGGAATTAAAAAAAAAAAAAATCCAAAAAGAAAAAAACTAATTAAACAAAAAAAACCACGACATCGTTAAAACCAAAAGACGTGGCCGATGCCATGTTAATTCATGTAGCAAGTAGCGAACCGAAGATTCCATGAACAATCGACCACGGACTGTTAGATAAACAATCGCGAGTCACGAGGAGAAAATATAATATTTCCGTGAGGCAGAGGGAGATAAAATCTCGCCACACACACAACGCCAAGGCAAGAACCAGTGAAGGAATGAATTCATCAATAAACAAATAAAATAAATGAATTTATTAACAAATACTCAGGCCCCTTTGGCACCCACGGAAAATTCCGTGAGACGTGGCTTTCGACGGCGTGGCACGTGACCCATGTTAAAAGATAGGCGTCGTTACGCATTAATACGAGGTACAACGAAAAGAGAACAAATAAATTATTAACTCCGAAAATGCGTGATCACCAAGAATAAAATTTATTGAACAAAAAGGAAAGGCCCTACTAAAATTTCTCCCAGCTACTCAGTTCACCGGGACAAATTTCTTGCGAAAATAACAATGCAAATAATTCAAAGAAATAATTTTCCCTACTCAAAAGTCATCGTCTTTGCTCGCAAGATCCGGACACGAGATTACACAAAAATACAATTCTAACCGGGTGGTTGACCGGTGCGATACGACCCTGACAAGTCCCGCTTTCAGTGTCGCAGCCACGTTAAGCGATAAACACATCGTCCTAGAGCTGGACGGCGCGTGCGGGACCGGGACTCGCACGCTACACTTATGGATCTCTCTCGTACAAAATTTAATCGAACAATTAACCAAATGAAACGATCTCAAAGGCTCAAACAAGTTACAACAAAACAGAACCGAATCAAAGAAAATGCGAGACGGGACCGTCACGCCTTATTACGGGCCCACCCACGATTAATATTTTTGCCCGGGACAACAACCGTCATCGCGCGAGTGACGCGCACACTCGCAATTAATAAATCAGAATAAAACACAAAAATGAAAACGCGATCGAGGAAAAAGACGAAAGCCGTACCGGAGAGACTCGGATGTTCAACCGAGAATTATCCCGTTTTTCCTTCCTCCAACCCAAAGATAATCTCGGAGTTCCGATCGGCACGGTACCGATGTGGAATCCACTCTTTACTCGGAACTGTCCCTCTGGCCATCTCGATCACTCGAGCACCCGTCCTCACACCACGAAAGATACGACGAGAGTCCTCGAGTGATCTACGCTAATTCGTTTCGCTGTCCCGCTCTCCCCTCCCTTTACAAATAATTTCGCTTCCCCGGTACCTGGCGACGCCCTACGATTTTCGCGAACTATCGCACGCACGAAATTAATATTCGAACGATAACGGCGCTGACGCTTCGCTCGCAGATTTTCGCAGACGCTGGTCCCGGGGCAACAGACATCGTGGACGATGCTGACATCCCTAAGCTGCGACTTCTTCGATAACGATGCGCCCAGAGCGATGATTTTTGGATGTTGAATTGGTGAGAGAAGTAGCGATGACCCACGTAGCGGTACCGTAGACCAGAAGAACCATGTGTCCTGCTATCGGACTCGTGAAGGCTCGCAAAATAAAAATCCAGGAAATTAATAAATCTGCGCGCTTAACTAATTTTGAACCCTTGAGATCGCTTGGGACTCTGTCGGTGAGGAGAACGTGTGCTCGGCGGGACCAAAATCTCGCCGATGACGCAATTCTTGTGACGCGCCAAAAAAAAAACGCATCACATCGCGTATCCTAAGAAGCGGCAGCGCCTCGGCCAGCCTCGTACGTATTTTTTCTTTTTTATCTACTTGGCGTCGACACGCTACCGCGTCTCTTGATCTCGGAAGTAGATACGTCCATCACTGCAATCTCCTAGCCACTGTAAGTGGAATTTCCTGTTTCGGGCCAAAAATATATGTCAGGGGCTTGTGATCAATTCGCAAAATTATATGTTTACCAAAGATGTAGTTGTAAAATTTTTTGAACCCGAATACTATCATCGCGCTGGCTTCCTTATCGATTATTGATCTGTCTAATTCTGCTTCCGGGATTACTTTCGATGCGAATGCTATCGGTCTTTCACTTTTATCTTTATAACGGTGTGATAGTATATTTCGTCTTGTCGATAGTATTGTTTATCGTCGTTCACGCCGGTACAAAATATGTTGTCAAGGTATGGTATCACGCCTTTGATACACGCTATGGCAATGGATGCCGATCCATTACCAAGCAAGGATTCACCGTGAGTTCGAAATTTCCACAAATTTTTATAGTTCCGTCCGATTTTAATACTGTACAATTTAATACAATAGGAGTTGGCCAATCGCTAACGTCTACTTTCTTCAAGTGGTCTAAGGCCTCTAATCTACTATTCATCTCGTTGTCGACTTTTTCTGTCAATGCGAACGGTAAGTGTCTCGCCTTGAGTGCTCACGGCTGTGAATTCACTCTTAATACCAGTTTTAACGCGCCTTTATTATACAATCCCGTTCCTGGGCCGTATAACTTTGGAATTTTTTTTGGAAATCCGTTAATAACAGTAGTCAAGTCTATTTTATGGCAACTCAACACATCGCTTACGAATCCATTAAAAAGTAATGGCCAATGTCCCAATGCTCGCAGCCATTGTCTTCCAATTAATGTCGTTCCCGATCCTTTCATTATTATCATTTTTAACGTTGCTTTTCTCTCGCCGAATCGACTCTCTAATCCCGTCGTAATACCTAGATGTTCAAGTGGGACTTTACCGTATGCTTTCAGACGCATATTCAACGTTTCTATTCGTATACTGGGAAAATATTTCTCTTTCGTTTCTTCCGACATTATCGTTGCATAAGTTCCCGTATCGATCTCCATTCTAATATTGATTTCGTTTACAATAACAGTTAGATACATCGGTTTTGCAGTCTGACGATCATTCACGATATCTACATTACCAACTCTCGTCTGATCGTTACCGCTCTCATTTTCGTCTAGTCAGAGAAAATCTTTCGAAGGCTTTTCTTCACTCTCAGCTACCTCAGCTGATGCTGCTTGCAGATGTTGAACCTCGGATTTCTTCGTTCGGCACATTTCTGTGAGATGTCCCTTCTTGTGGCAGCTTTCGCACTCTCGGAATCGCTGGAAGCAATCTCTCGCTCTGTGATTTTCTTTTCCACAACAATAACAAAGCATTGCCCGCTGACTCGAGTTTTGGGTGTTCGAGCTGTCGTCGGTAGTTCTTCTCCTCGTCGAGCGTCTAGCGTACTGCCTGTTACCTCGCGAGAAACCTTGCGTCTTCTTATAGGGACGTTGTTGTGTTTGTTGAGTCCATTGTACTGAACTCGTACTTGGGCGTCGCTGACACGTTCAACTTATCGGTGGTCGTCGCGTCCTTTTCTGCTGCTTCCATTTGTGTCGCAATTTTGTATGCGTTGTCGTAGGTCAAGTTCTCTTCCCGAAACAGCATTTTTTTCATCGCGTGATCCTTGAGGCCGCACACAATTCGATCTCGTACCGCGTTGGTTACGTTTGGAAAGTTACAATACAACGAAAGTCTCTTTAATCTTGCCAAAAAATCCGCAACCGATTCTGCTGGCGCTTGTTGAGCCTGATGAAAGTTGCATCTCTCCATGGCCTCCGAAGGTTTGGGATTTAAGTGATTCTTGACGAGTGTAACCAGCTCTGCATAAGTTTTCGTACTTGATTTATTTGGCGCACACAATCTTGCTAAGATATACGTTTCCGGATCTATTTTCGTTAACAGGACTGCTGCTTGCTTTTCAGCCTTTATATCTGTTAGAGACGGAGTCTCGGGGATCGGGATGCTTGCCGTGGGGAGGTAATCCGGCGCTAGGCCGATAAAGTTTCTCGAGTTAAAGCAAAAGATGAAACGATATTGATTGACTATGATTAAACAGGGTAGCGCTCGACATTCTCCGTTTCACGCACTCTCCCTTTCCTCTCTCTCTCGTGACCGTTCCCGGCTCACGCGCTCTCGCTCGAGTCCGCGTCTCGCGCTCGCTATCGCTCGATCGCAACTGCTCTCCCTCGCGATAACGGTCCCGTCGATCGACTCTGCCCTTTTCGCGAGGGCCGTCACGCTCCCGTGATTCGGATCGTACGTCATCGCGCGACCGGTGTCGCCGATTTCCGCGCGTGTTTCTAACATATCGTTGACCACGAAATATAGTTCCAACCGTTCAGTGTATTTTTTCCAGTCATCTTTCCTTAATATAAACTCTAACTTTGATGCTTTGTGTTCTGCCATCGTGTGGATTAACTCGGGGACGTTGTTTGTTTCGCTTTCCTGTGGGTTATCACAATTCGCTTCTTGCCTACGCCTTTCCTCGTATACGTGTGCTCTCAGAAGAATTCGCAGTTGTTCAATATTGCTGTCACTATCGAATTCGATTTTCAGGTCCGATAATAATTTAGCTAGGTGTGCCTTCGTGAGCGTTTGAATCCATGATGTCCTGGTGTAGTCAATATTATCAATCGATATATCTTCTTGGGTACTGGGTCCCGAAGCCATTCGAGTAACGAAATATTCTAGAAATTTATCGAACACTGCATCTATTTCGTTCTCACCAACTGCGTAATTATGTCACATTTTTTTTTCCGAGTTTTGCCGTTTTCATATGCTACGCACTTTTACCGATTACGAGCTTGTTCGTAATTACTCACTACCTCCTAATCATCGTATGCAGTGGATCTCGAATACAGCGAATTAAACGCACTTTTCCACTTTCACGTTGCACTCTGGATTACTGGATTCGAGTTTCCTCGTCGTCAAAATTGTAGTGTCTGGATAGGTGGTCGGATTACGGGATTGATAACGCAACTTGTAAAAGACAAACTGTAAATATGTATTGTAACGGGACGACCCTACCCCCTGGTAGTTTCTCCCGTTTGGCCGCTAGATGGCCAAACGTCGGCGGTTTCGCGTAAGCGAAAGCGCTCCGGAGTGACAATTAGTTTCCACCTTCCCATCGATCTGCCCCCACCTTCCTATATCCAAAACACACACCAATCAATCTCTCACGAGTATCTCGCTCTCATGCGTCGATCTCTGATCTTTTGAGGTGTGACTCGCGGTCACTCAACTCGCAGTCACACATTGTTTTCTAAGCATAGCCCAGGCTTACGCCTTGTTCATCATATGTATTGTTTGGTTCTCCGCGATTGTATGGTAGCCCAACGTACACTCGTGACTCGTGAGCTCGCCCAGCTTACTAAACGTTAAACTGTGTCATGTCTCGTCTTAAGCTTCTCCCTATTCCTAGATCGGACGAGACTACTCCTCCTTGAACGTCAGGTTGATCTTTGGTCTCCGAATTGCAAGGTTGAAGAAATCAGAGGATCGAATTCCTTCCTCACAATATCTCGCCAGTCCAGAGTACGAACTCTATTCTTTCCGCAAGGAAAAAGAGGATCTAAAAAATCCTGAGTTCGAGATTTTAATAAATCCCTTTTTTGAAATCTCGAAACGTTACAGTATATATTGTATTGATAATTATAACAACAGTGAGTATCGTGCGTTACGTGCGAGCGTCGGCCGTGAACTGGCTTGTCTCTTGTGTCCCCGCTCTAGCGACACCGTTAATCGAGACTTCCCGAATCACGTGTAATCACGTGTTGCAATACTATGATACCGCAAATACACCACACCCCGAATTCATGAAAATAGTGAACGGCATCTCTATCTTGTATCCATACAAATGTGTACGATATATTAATATGATAAGTGCAATGGCCGGATGAGTTATTTGTGTGATTGTGCACTTTTTGCCAGTAAACTTAGTATTAATGTACTTGGTTCGAGTTTTCTTACATCATTATTGGTGTTTGTTGGATTTCGTATGTTACAGATCGTTTTATGGTTTGGTTCGGAATTTAGATTCTACGAGTAAGGACCCGAATAGACTGTCGGCAAAAAACTCAAAACACTACAAATTTTGAACAATTCTACGGATTCGCGCCAAAGTCGATTCCAGACTATATTTAATAATAATTCGCTCGTTCAATTCAACGTTGAATTTATTCTTTTTCAACATTAGTTCTGAACTTTTAAACAAATTGAACGAGATTTTTTTGACAATTCAAACGTGAATTGCTATCTTTTAACAATTGAAACGTAATTTTCGTTTTTTCAAATGATTAAAATGTGACTTCACTTTTTAGACAATTAAAATGCGAGATTGTATTGTATTGTATACAATAATAACATGAGTTCCGATTTGTTAAACAATTTGAACCTGATTTTTTGTTCTTTACACACTTTCCACGTGAATTACGACTTTTCATACCATGCAAATGAAATTTTTTATTATTTAAACAATTGAATCGTGCATTTCGATCTTTTAAACAAACTAACTTTTAATTTTTAAACAAGTTGAACGGAGAACTTGATTTTTGAAACAAATACAATGCTGATTTCTATTTTTTAACAAATTAAACGATAATTTGATATTTTTAAATAAAGCGAACGCTTATCAAAATTTGTTTAACAATGGGAACGCCAATCTCATTCGCGCAAACAACTGAAAACCGAACATTAATTTTTCCAACGAACTAAACGTTAAATTGGACGTCAATTTTTGTTTATTAAACAAATTGGGCATTCATGATTTTCGATTCCGGCTTTCGACAGCATGGGGCTCGAACGAACTGAGTAGCTCGAGCGGCTAATCGTGCTCGAGCAGCCCATGACCAGAGCCGCACAATGCTCGACATAGCATCAAGGCTCCATCAAGTTTACTCGAACAGGCTCTGCACATCCCGAGTTGTAATGGATAATAAAATGAGTAAAATGAAAATAAAGGGAGGGTAACGAAATAAGTTTGTTCGAAGATATAGTCCGTGATTGGGATTATAAGTGTAACATTGGAAATTCGTTCCTTTTCGTTAGTGTCATAAATTACAGTGGCGCAATAAGAGGTATCATAGAATTAATATAAGAAACATTGGTTTTATATATATATACAGAACGTTAACAAATTTCTCAAAATCTCTTGCCAGCGGCGGAAATGTCCAGGGACAAGAAATGCACGATTTGAATTGTATTTCATGCACTCGTCGGCGGCAGAAATGCTCGGGAATACGACGCACGAAATATCCTCTCGAGATGAGATCACACGGGCACAAATCACGAGCACGAATTTAACGACTTTCGTTCCTTTCTGTTTAACCGATTTCTGCTGTTTGCACCCTAACGACTCGAATTTCAACCGATGGTTTCTATGCCGCGCGCGGAATACTATTCTCTCGGATAACGCACTTAATTAGATTTTATATTCTTATCAACTCTCACTCACTCTCACACTCGACAAACTACTTAAAAATATTCTTATATTGTAAAGAAACGCGATCTCTCGCGTTTATGTCGAGGTTGATTTTTTGAATCTATCCGGCTCGTGTCTCGAGCTCTGAGCTGTCGAGTATGGAATTTGGTGTTTAAAACGATAGGACCTCAGAATTCTCGCTTAACATAGTCCGAAGACCATAGCGATAATCATCATAGGTTTCTTTTATAGGAGAATTCGGGTCTATCGGAGTGGCTATCGCTTTCGTTATTAATCTATTGTGTTTTTTTTTTTTATCCTGAGCTATTGTGAGTTATGGGTTTGAGGTGGCTCGCCTGGCCGAAGCTCGCTACGGGTCCCTGTTTATTCTATGAACGCTACCGAAGCAGCGTTCGCGAATTTGAATCGATTCGCTTCGATTAAACAGAAAAGTTTTCTGAACAATTTTAAGTGCTTCTACTTTCATAAATTCGTTGCTTCGCGTGACGCTTGGCAACGGAGCTGACCTTGCTCAAGGATTCTACGTTAACAAATTTCTCAAAATCTCTTGCCAGCGGCGGAAATGTCCAGGGACAAGAAATGCACGATTTAAATTGTATTTCATGCACACGTCGGCGGCAGAAATGCTCGGGAATACGACGCACGAAATATCCTCTCGAGATGAGACCACACGGGCACAAATGCCGCGCGCGGAATACTATTCTCTCGGATAACGCACTTAATTAGATTTTATATTCTTATCAACTCTCACTCACTCTCACACTCGACAAACTACTTTAAAATATTCTCGGTGACGCGATCGCCGAGTTACGGAGCTGGGTTAGCTCAAGTACAGAAATCGAATTTCGCAGAATTCGAAACGCGAGTTGGGCTATCCCGGATTTGGTAAGAGTTTGCGAATAGACAATTTAGGGAGATGGGCTATCTCAAGTTCCGAAATGACTGTGCTTCTAAGCAGTCGATTTGGGCTATCCCGATTAACAAAGTACGCGTAAGACAATTTTTCGGTAGTGGCTTCTTTCTCAAGGAGCGTCTGCAATGGCCAGAGTTATCTGGGGTTTGCTTCGGCCAGGAGTGTAAGTGGATATCTGGATGATATTAAACTGGTGGAGGTTTTCGTTTTCCTCGCGCTTTTATAGTTTCGTGATGGGCCGTTATCCACGTCATGGATCGTACGATGTATGACGTTGGGATAACCGAAATTTTTCCTTATTTTGAATCGATATTTGAAGTTGCAACGGCGAAATCTTCTTAACTCGCTTTTCCATTTGCTCGGCCATTGTTGGGTAGGCGAGACTGTCTCGGCGTCGATCGCCCGTTCTAATTTGAATTCGGCCTTTTAACGGAGAATTTTCCTTATCTCCCTTGCTGATTGGTGGTGATTCTTCGATAGGCGAGACCGTTTTGTTTTGTTTCAGCTCTCGGCGTCAACATTCCTCGGTAACGGCTTTTTTCCCTTATCGCGTGTATTGATTGGTATCGTGAGCCCGGTAGGCGGGCTCGCTTGTCTTCCGGGGGGGGGGGGGGGGGGCAACTTGGTGTTGGTCGCGCGCGTATCGATTGTGTCGGTTAGTTTGATAATCGATTTATCAAATGTTTCGCGTCCTGCCTTACCGGCGGTAGGGGAGGAACCTTGTCCCGTTACAATATATTGTGATTTTCCACATTGTGGCTATGGTTACCGCAACGGGGTATTGCTACTTTTTTTTGGAAATCTTAATTTTGCCGACTGGGGTTCGGCTCGGGGCCCGCACGCGCAACTTGTTGTTGTTCAATAAAGCTTCAGATTTACTGTTCTCATATGGTCGTGGATGACCGAGAGCGTCTTTTCATCACCAGCTTGTTCGCATGATTGGATTTATTACAGAAACCTATTGTACAACTACTAGCTACGTTAATCGTGTCAACGTTCCTTTCCTCTTATTGGAGTTTGTAGATGTTTATCGTCCGTATTCGTTGCGACTGTGTGCGCCACGTTAGCTTGATGCTGTGCTTGGCAACTGGCCGACAACGAATCGGGAAGTGCGAATACGTGAGATAATCCGTTCAAACTCAGCTGCGGCAATCGCACGTGTGTCGCGGGATTTATTCTCTCGTCTTCTGAGAATTGAACACGTCTCCTGGAAAGCCGGCTTGCCTTCCAGGAAGTTTAAATGTACTCCTGAGGTAAGGAATTCCCTACCCTGGCCATTTAAACATTCTTTCCTTCGGCACTGCTCGGATTTACGTGCGAGCTAATTGGTTACGCAATAGCTGCTCGAGTGAGCGAGGACCGCGAGGTTTCGAGCCTACCGAAGCGCTTTGTTGACAAAGTGCGCTTGTGAATGCCGAGTCTAATCGCGAATCTCGAAATCGTTGCTCACGTAGCTGTCGGGATTTCGAGATTATCTCGTTAATTCGCGAAAGGAAATTTATCAATTTATGCTTTTACAGAGAGCCAGACTCGTTCATGACGCGATTTCGCAAAAATAATGGAAGTGACAATTAATAAAGTCTGGAAACTCGAAACCGTTTATTAATCACCGATATGCGGTGATTTCTTCTGCGTTCCGCGTCGCAGGGGATTATCGTTCTTGACTCCGAATTAATCCGTCTATTGTCGTCGCAGACTTCTCGGTACAAAATGATATTTAAAGCGGATCTTGTCCGTGATTTGAAATGCTACCTTTATTAATGTGCGACAAACGAAACTAGACGTTTGAGAATTACCTCGGCTCCGTATTTACGTTTATACTGAAATGCGCGCTAGTTATCGCTGCGTATGGCAGTCGATAACTCGAGGAAAAAAGATAATTGGAAATTGAAAAGATTTTAAGAGAATCCACGACGCGTGGATTCCTTTATCCAAATACAATTATAGAAATAGCAATTTTGAATTAGTGCTTCTTGGCATAATTCTCGTTAATACAGAAAATTGAATTAAAACTAATTAACAACGAAATTATGTTCGAAGAGGCCGGGGATTGCCTAGCAAAGAAAGTAGGCAGGGGGTTGCCTAGCAGAGAGTGTGGCTTGGACAGCGCTATGCCGTATGCAAGTCACAAACTCGTGGATCTGTATTACAGAGGATTTTTGTGCTAAGCACGACTATCGAATCTAAGTGCTAAGCACGAATAAATGTCTAACGACGTAGTAAGTAGGTAATTGGTGAGTGGAGTGAGTAAAGTGAGTCTCGATTCCTCGGAGTTCGAGCTTTTATACTCGCGAGGATTCTCGTCACGTGATGTAATTTGAGGAAGGGAGAATTCATCACGTGGCCGAAATATACTTTCAAAGTTTTAAATAATTATAAAACATTCAACGATGAACTGCTCTTAAGTCGCATCATCGTTCGTCGCCGGAGATCCCCAGATCTGCGAGTGGGCAGGCGTTCGAACCGCAACGGACAGTTGTTCTTAACCCGCGCTAGGATTAGCGCGAGCGATTAGACGCTAGGGCGTGCCTTAATTCAATATCAATCGGCGTCGGCTTGACCGCATGAGCTATATCGGTTGTTGTTCACACCGTTCCGCTCGAGTGATATAACGGACGTTCGCTCTTACGACTCGATGACGAGTTGGGGCAAAAAAACGTCCCGTCACAATATATATAGCGCTCTACGCTTAAAAAAAAAATCGATGCAAACTGTGTTGTTGAAAAAATGCTTATGGTTATACAAATTATACTTACAATGTTTAAAAAATTGGTACTATCATCGTATTAGGCAAAAATAAACAGTGAAAACATCGACCAGAATTCTCAAAATTTACCCAAGATCGTTCGGAAAACTCAAGTCGCATCATGTTATTAATCATTCTGTGAATTTATCGTTTGTAACATATAATAAGTAACAACGTCGAAGAAATTATTTGGATAAATTCAAGAGATTGTGGAAATATTCCTTAATTTAATCAAATTTTGTTCTCATGGTTCAATTATTCGTTGGCTTCGCAAACTTTTATAGGAATTTGATCTTATTATTCCTTGCGGGATAGAGAGAGTTTGTAATAGACGATCGAGATCGAAATTGTATTTATTATTAACATTTTCAAGAGTAACAATTCTAATCCGCGCGCACGTCGTTTCGTCTCTTGTGCTATTTCTATTCTCCTCTTTTTCGTCAACAGCTCGTTGCTCCTAGCAACCAACGATCGTTCTCGAAATTGTACGATCGCGGCAACGAACCCTACACTTTTAAATCAAATGACAGATTGAAGAAAAAAAACGATTTCAACGGTAGGATAAAAACTCACTTTATTCGAAGGAACGAATTGTTTGCGCAAATATTTGTTTCATAATGATATTTTTCTTTTAAAAGTAGATTATTTGTATTCATAATGAATGGGGGGACTTCGGTGACATTCACGCCGAGTAGACGCTCTAACACCGTATCGCAACCCTTTTCTAATTATTGTGCGTCTACAGCCCCTTAGTATTTTTTTATCCACTGCAATAAAGTTGAGGAAAGTTCGAAGTTTCTATCAACGTAATTACCTTGCCTCTTCAACTAAAGTGTTTGCTGTGACGGCCCATTAAACAGCTGTTGTCGCTTTTCGAGGTTAGTTTTGGCCCGTCAAAGTGACATATACAGTCACCAATACGAGGGAAATCGACGATGGAACACACGGCGAGTTCACTGAACCCGGAGAATACCGCGGCAGCCCTACACGCCACTGGCCCACAGTGCGCCTACGACGCGGCCTCAGCCGGCGCTCTCGCCAGTACGGTGCGGCACCCGTCGGATGGCGACACCAGTACCGTTTGCCAAGACTCGCCCGGCCTGTCACAGCAGGAGCAAGACGCCGCTCTAGCAGACAAGCGCGGTAGAGGCCGGCCGAGAAAGATGACGCAACCAAACACAGAAAACATCCCGCTTTTAAAAGAATTTTTCGGCTCATCCCGCAAGAGACCGGCGGACGATATGGTGCAGGAAATTTCGAGCCCTTTGAACAGCCCGGGAGTAGTGGACCCGAATCCGGTAAAAAAAAGTAATATCCACAAGAACTCACCCCCTGAAGCCGGGCCACTCAGCGCAATAGACAACTCGACAGCTGCCCCTTTAAACACGGCTCTCGATTCTACGCTTTTGCAACAACTCATATCGTCGATAAATGAGCTGAAAGTGGCGTCTGACCGCAATTTTGCTCTGGTACGTCAAGACATGGCGGTAAATAAAGCTCAACTGACAGAGGAAGTCCAGGATCTGAAGAAGGCCCTCGAACTGGAAAAGCAGGAAAGAAACAGAGAGAAAGTGGCAACGGAAAGAAGATTAATCGGCCTCGAAGCAAAAATACAACAACTCTCGCCGCATACCCACGATGTCAACATGGAAGCGCGTGTTTCGTCTTTGGAGAATCGCTTGACCCCTAGTCCCACCCTGCCGACGGTATCCACCGACATCCAAGAGAAAATCGACAACCTGAACAGGAAGCTGGAAGCTCAGGAGGCACGGGAGAAACGCAACAACATCGTCATTCGCGGGTTGCATCTTCATTCGCAAAATCTTGTCGCCGGTATCGAGGACTTTCTGAGCCAAGAGTTCGGCGTCGATATACGTGTGGCCGAGGCCTGGTTTCCCCGACGTGAGAATAACATGATTATCGCAAAACTACGAAACTGGATCGACAAGAAAGAAATCTTGAAGAGATGTTCTCGATTGCGTGCCCGCCGTATCTTCATCGACAGTGACATGAACAAAGAAGAACGCAAGATTCAAAAGAAACTGAGAGTCATTGGCGCACGAGAGAGAGAAAACGGAGCGATGATTCGGTACGGGCATCAGAAGATCCAAGTGAACGGTCGCTGGATGAAGCTCGAGGGCGAGTCCCTTGTCCCGCTGCCAAATCTCCGCCAAACAGCGCACGAGGATTTCTGTGAGCGCGACTCATCCACGCAACATAGTAGGACAACACCTCCGCGTAATCCAGAAGAGGAGCAGGCTACGTCAGACTACATCCCCTCCGCAGCTCAGGCCACAGTCGTTGCCGAGGTTCACCGCAACAATAACTACGCGAACATCGTACGGCATGGTGTCCCCCCGAGGAGCTCCGACAACCCACGAGCGCCACACGCTCCAAAAAACGGTCACCAAGCGGCAAACTAAAGGTAACTTACTGGAACGTCCATGGACTGCGTAATCTTTTAGACTGTTCCGCTCTGACTCACTCAGATTTTGTCTGTATAAGCGAAACGTGGTCAACAATGCAAAAGCCTATGTTACCGAGGCAATTTGATAAATTTTCATCTGTCTGGGCGTGTGCAACTAGAGATAAAAGTGTGGGCAGAGCAAGCGGGGGCCTGGGCACCCTTTGTAAAAAAAATCTTCCCCAATTCGAGACCCTCGCAGTTTCCGATTGGTGGATATTCACGAGCATAAATGTAAATAATATATTTTTAATTGTCGGATCACTATACTTCAAACCATCCTTGTACCTCCCGACAGTATTAGAGCTTCTCCAAGTAGTCCTATCAAATCTCGCGGAAAAATTCGCTAACGCCGTTTTTATTGTTGGTGGTGACGTAAACGCCAGAATCGGCGAATTCGACTCGGTACCGATAGACGTTCTGGAAGGCACAAATGTCCTGAGTCAACGTCGCTCGCTCGACAAAACGCATAACAGTAGAGGCCTGTCCTTTCTGGACTTTATGAACGCAAACAGCTTCGTGTTACTAAACGGTCGCACCATAAATGATTGTCCGGCCCAGTTTACATTCTCAGGGCAAGCAGGCAACAGTGTAATAGATCTAATTTGGATCAATGTAATGGGTTTGGGTCTGATCGAGGATTTGGAGGTTTGCCACGAAGTAACACTATCTGATCACTTCCCGGTCAGTCCCCCTACCCGGTCAGTCACCTTATCAGCCCCGTTTGCAACAGACAGCGCGGCAGAGGACCACGCAGAATTTCAGCCCGCGCAAAGCTCAAAACTTGTTTGGCTCGCGGAAAATGGTAACTTTTTCTCAAACTCAATGCTGTACTCAAATAAAATCGCTTTCGACTTTGCCAACTCCTCGATCAAATCCCAATACGAAAACTTAATAGCTGCAGTAGTCGAGTCGGCAGAGAGCGCGGGAATGAGAATAACGTCTTCGGGTCGATCTCACGCGCACAAAAAACAAAACACTTGGTTCGATGGTGAATGTCATGACTTTAAGAAGGCTCTGAAAGAAAGTTTAAAAGTCTGCAAACTAGCTCAATTCAGAGAGACCGAAAAAAATCAGTATGTGCAGCTCAAAAAAAGTTACCGTACTTTATATATAAATTCATAAACGTTAAAAACTCGTCGGAATTCTGGGACGCGGTTAAGAGGTGCAGACCCGCGCCAGCCTCAGCGGCGCGTGGCCCACCCCGCGCAACGTGGGAAAAGTTTTACAGTGAGATCTACCCGAAGCGAATCTTTGACAATTCAACATTTTTTGACGTCAGAAACCCCGTACTAGATAAAGACATTTCGCTCTCTGAACTAACATTATGTATAAAGAATTTGAAAAACCGTAAAGCCCCGGGCTCGGATCAGCTGCGTAACGAGTTCTTCAAGGCTTTTCCGCCAAATTGGCTCTTATACTTGCAAGTTCATTTGAACAAAGTCCTTGAAAAAGAATCAACACCGGACGCGTGGTCAAACGTTCAGTTGTTCATGTTGCACAAAAAAGGGGACAAGTTGGATCCGGCAAACTACCGCGGCATCGCCTTGATTAACTGTGTTACTAAGCTCTTCACGCAGATCCTTTGTAATCGCCTTTCAAACTGGGCCGAAGCAGCACAGCTGCTCCCGGAATGTCAAGCAGGTTTTAAAGCAGGCAGGTCGTGCACAGACAACATCTTCGTCCTCCAAAGCGCGGTACACATGCAGTTGCGCCTCGGTTCGAGAAATGTTTTCGGTTTCTTCGTCGACTTCAAAAGAGCTTTCGACTCCGTCCCCCACTCCCTGCTGTGGTCAAAACTCTTCAAATTAGGCCTTAGCTCCAAAATTATTCGTATCTTGCGAGACATGTACTCAAAGGCCACGGTCTGCGTGAGAGTGGGGGAGGGAGTCACCGACAGAGTCGCCGTGACTGAGGGTGTCCTCCAAGGCGAAATCTTAAGCCCTCTGCTATTTATTTTATATCTCTCGGACATAGAAGAGTTTTTTAGAGAAAACGACTGCGTCGGGTTAAATATAAATGGGCGCTCGGACGTCCTGATGCTTCTTTACGCCGACGACTTAATCACTTTTGCGCACTCGCCGGAAGATCAACGTAAAAAGTTAAAAGTTTTAGCAAAATATTGCACTCTGAATAAGCTCGTAGTAAACATCGCCAAGTCAAAAATAGTTATTTTCCGTTCAGGGGCGAGAGCAAAGTACGCTGGTTCGCTAAATTTCGTGTACGACAATGACAAACTCGAGATTGTGAACTCATACGTTTATCTCGGTGTTCCGATCACAAGCTCTGCCCTAGGGTATCAAGCCGCACAAGCAGCAATCGCTAAAACTAAAATAGCATCAGGCACGTGTCTCTCAATACTGGCAAAAGCGAAATCCACGTCGTGGGAGGCCACGTTAAAGCTTTTCGATAGCATAAGTAGAGCAACACTCTTATATGCTGTTCCGGCGTGGGGCTTGCCATATCTTGACACCCTAGAGGTGGCGCAATCGGACTTCTTTGAACGTTTCCTTCGTCTCCCATCGAACACCTCAAGCTGCGCGCTGAGGCTCGAACTGAGCCTAATAAATATGCAGCTCGCGGCATTGCAACAAATATGGGGTTGGCTGATACATGTTCTCCAAATGAGCGACTCCCGGTTTCCGAAACTGTGCCTCAATCGATTGATCGCCCTTGCTAATTCGCCGGTCGTTAAACGTAAATATAACTGGGCTACCGAGCTTCGTGCTTTCCTTTTCCGCTTGGACCTCCAACACATCTTGTACCACCTCGATCCGGAGTACTTGATAAGTCAGTCTGACATTGTTTTCAACAAGTTCAAACACTTTCTACAGAACCGTGACCTTGCTGAATGGAACGCACAAAGCTCGTCGCTCGAGGTCCCCAGAGCATTGTCGGAGGACTGTTCCGGCTACCTCCGGGCGGGCTGCAGGACGATATCGTTGTTTAAACATAAAATTGGCATTTTGAGGTTAGCTATTCACCGGCAAAATGATATAGTCATGAGCGACAAGTTAGCTCTCGGCAAGGGTGGTGACCTTGGCAAGCAAAATTTAAATGAAGAGTGGTCCCGATCGACGCTGGCAGGGCTCGCCACTGTACAGGTTAACGCAATCACGATCGATACTCGCGACGCTCAAGAAGGTGGCAAGTTGCCTAAGCTCGGTGGAGGCCAAACGCGCGCAGCGCTTGCGCTTAACATAGACGCGCCAACATTTGAACTTCCTGATCAGGAGGACGTTTTTCTAACGCCTTCTCAATCGCCTATAGGGTCGGGAAAAAAAACAAGAGGCCGACCACGCGTCATGGACAGGGAGAGGCGAAGCTCCGAGTGTTCGCTTAAGGAATTCTTCAAGAT
This sequence comes from Ischnus inquisitorius, assembly GCA_963924025.1. Taxonomy (NCBI): domain Eukaryota; kingdom Metazoa; phylum Arthropoda; class Insecta; order Hymenoptera; family Ichneumonidae; genus Ischnus; species Ischnus inquisitorius. Next base: position 1,099,124 of record OZ001252.1, read on the forward strand.
GAAAAGAGGCCGAGAAGGCGAAAATACTGATACAGATGCCCCGGTCTCACCCAAAATTAGCCCGCCGAACAAGATTCTTCGCCCGACAGAGGATCAAATGGCACCTAGCCTAGCGGGGGCCGACGAGAGAATAGCCGTGACCCTAGCGACTCCCTTGCCCACTCCTGACTCGGAGATGACTTTAAAAGAACTGTTTGCAAAGCTGTCTGCATGGCGAAGTGAGGACAAAAACGAGCTAGCAACACTGAAAAAAGACCTGATGTCCGAGATCGTAGCCGCCAGGGAGGCTAGCAGCGCGCAAATTCAATGCGTAGCAGCCAAACTCAAGGCCGAAAACACAGTACTGAAAAGCGCGCTGGAGGAAGTCAAGTCGAGAGTTGTCAAGCTTGAAACGGGCAGGGGGCCAAACACCTCGACGGATGACTCCCTCCCGACCAGCGGTGAGAGAGTTATGGAGAAACGCATTATTCAAGCCAGCCTAAACGAATTGGAAAGAAGATCGCGAAAAAACAATATAATAATAAAGGTACTACAAGCCACGCAGGAGACTGTTACAGAAGCCGTGAAAAACTTCCTCACCGAAAAATCTAACGGAGTTGAAAATGCTCTCGAACCGACTCTTCTTGAGAAAGGGAACGACATTATAAAGGCCAAACTAAGCTCTTGGGAAGACAAGAAATACATCATGTCATACAAAAGCAAAAAACTCGCCTAAGAGAATCAGGAGTGAAGGTTGCCACTGGCTTCCAGAAGATCGAAGTTGGCGGCACGTGGTACACGTGGAACGCAGTAATTAACGACCTAGAACCAGTCTCAAGTGCTCAAAAACCGAACAACGCCAAGCAATCGCAACCTTCTCCACGACCAACTGACACATCAGCGGTACCGGGTACTTCGAGCCTACTGTTGCGAAAAGGTTGAGCGGATCGGAGGAGTGGCGGAAGGTAAAATAAATCGTTGCAACGTCGAGTTAACAGTAATAAAGCTCTCAATTTATTAAACAACTAAACTCTAGCGAAACAAAATTCGAGTCAAAGCGGCGTGGTAAGAGAGTCTGGCGAGACAGTACGCGCGAGGGCGGTCGGTGTCAACCCGCCGCGGTTCCGTTGCCAACTGACTCCCTTCGCGAAGTCGAAAGGCTGGCTCATCGGCCTACAAAGAATTATTTGCGAAAGGAGTCCCCGCGTTGTGTTGCTGTTGCGGGTCACTGCCCCGAGAGCGATGCCGAAATTCGAGAAATATCATATTCGCGATTATTTTCGCGAGACGAACTCGCCTCGCTCTGTCGACCGGAGAGAGACGTGCCCGATCGCGAGAGAGACGGAGCGCGCGGCGTGGCCGAGGCGTGTTGACATCGCGCGAGAACAATGCCTCGACGAAAAAACCGAGAGAGGCGAGATATTCTCGGCATATTTCCGCCGAGAGTCGATGACCCGTGGCTGCGAGTCCGAACGCGTCGCGAGAGGCCTTCGACTCGCCCCGATGCCACGAATAAAAGAATTCGCGACGATCCGAAAAAACAAAGTTTAAAAATCCTCGCGGAGAAGTGAGGCAATCCCGAACACCTACCAAAAAACGAAGGAAACATCAAAGGGAAACGCTAACAGTAACATTCTGGAACGCGCACGGGAGGAAGAATCTAGAGGACATCGAAGAAATTGGCAGTGGAGAGATACTCTGCATCAGCGAGACGTGGTGCACCGCGGGACATACAACGCTGCCAGCATCCCGCGTAAAAAAAAAGAATATAGGATTGATTCTCGCCGAGTATCTCGCCGAGTATATCGCCGAGTATCGCACCGTATCTCGCCGAGTAATTCGCCGAGAATAGTGCACTGTGCTCAGGCCAATATTCTTTTGGCAGCCTCTGAGAAGCTCGGAGAACCGTTCTCAGCTTCTTACCGCGATTGTCACGAAAGCCTCTGAGGAGCTTGGGGAACCGTTCCCAGCTTCTTACCGCGATTGTTTTAAAATGCATTAAAGAGCTTGGGGAAACGTTCCAGCTTCTTACCGCGATTGTCGCGAAACCCATTGAGAAGCTTGGGAAACCGTTCCAAGCTTCTTACCGCGATTGTTGTAAAACCCATTGGTACGCTTGGGGAACCCTTCCCAGCTTCTCACCGCGATTGTCGTGAAAGCCTCTGAGAAGCTTGGGGAACTGTTCCCAGCTTCTTACCGCGATTGCCGTGAAACCCATTGGGAAGTTTGGAGAATCGTTTCTAGTATCTTACCACGATTGTCGTGACACCCATTGAGAAGCTTGGAGAACCAAATCCAGCTTTTTACCGCGATAATTATGAAACCATGTGTAAATGAAAAAAGAAGAAAAAGTAAATTGTGACAAATGGAAGGAAAAAATAAAAAACCAAGAAATATGCTTAGAAACAATTTTTTCCGCCGGATATGAGTTCCTCGAGCAAAGTTAGGTGCTATAATCCATCATTGGCGGTTGAATTTCGTTTAAGGTCCCAAAAAGATTGTGGCGCACTGGAAAAATCTTGGATAGACAAATAAAAAGATATATGTGAGATATGTCCAATACTTTCCAATATTTTTGGGATTGACTCCAATTTTGAACGCCAATAACATACAGTAGCATTTAACTTTGCTCGGGGAATTCATATCTGCCGACAAAAATTGGATTCGGGCATTTTTCTTCGTTTTTCAAATTTTCCTTCCATTTGTCAAAATCTACTTTGTGTTATTCTTTCATTTACACATGCTTTCACGACAATCGCGGTAATAAGCTGGAAACGGTTCTCCAAGCTTTTCAGACGCTTTCACGACAATCGCGGTAAGAAGCTGCGAACGGTTCTCCAAACTACTCAGACGCTTTCGTAACAAACGCGGTTAGAATCTGGGAACGGTCCTCCAAGCTTCTCAGACGCTTTCACGACAATCGCGGTAGGAAGTTTGGACAAGTTCTCCAAGCTTCTCAATGGGTTTCACGACAATCGCGGTGAGAAGCTGGGAAGGCTTCCCCAAGCTTCTCAGCGACTGCCAAAAGAATATTGGCCTGAGCACAGTGCACTATTCTCGGCGAATTACTCGGCGAGATACGGCGCGATACTCGGTGATATACTCGGCGAGATACGCCGAGTTCGGTGAGATACTCGGCGAGAATCAATCCCATGTTCTTTTTTTTTACGCGGGATCAAGTGGAAGACTACAGAGTGTGTGAGTGGAGGCTACTAAATGCAAAGTCAAAGGAAGACCCAATGGGGGCCTAGTCACAATCACAAATGTAAAGTATGAAATGTCAGTATTGTTGAAATGTAACTGGTGGATCATCTCGAAACATGCCTTCTCAGGCAATGTGCTAATAATATGCTCGATTTACTTTAAACCTGACTTAGATTTGGAGGCTTTGTTTGAATTATTGCAGCCAGTCCTATGCGAAAATATGCACTTCCAAAATTACGATATCTTTCTATGCGGCGGAGACTTTAACGCGAGAATCGGTAGTAATAACAATGATGTTGGCACGGACGTATTTGAGGCTACCAATATATTGACGCATCGCAACTCTCTAGACAACATCACAAACCACCGGGGCCTACTTGTATCTGAATTCTTTGAGTCAAACGGTTTTATTCTCTTGAATGGACGCACGGCGAGCGATTCTCCCGGGAAATTTACATTCTCAAGCGCGGTGGGTAACAGCACGATTGACCTTATCTGGGTTCACATCACAACCATCGAATGCGTGAAAGATTTATCGGTAAACCAAAGTTTCACATTATCTGATCATTTTCCCGTGTCGGTTCAGCTGAGATTAAACAACCTCGCCCTAGACGTTGAGTCGGACAATCAAGCTAGCTTACGCGTTACCAAAAGAGTCCTTAAATGGAAACCCGAATTTCGCGAACAGTTTCGTACTAGCATGCGTTGGTCGCCAAGTGTGGCTGCGAAATTTGGTATAGCGTCGGTAAATGAAATTAACAGTAACTTGCGCACTGCCATTGTCGGTGGGGCCGAGAACGCCGGAATGTTGATCGAAACTCGAGCAGCGAGAGCAAGAAATCCACAATACAAAAAAGCATGGTACGATCAAGAGTGTGCATCACGAAAAAAGGCGCTGTCCAAAGTCTTGGACCATTCTAAAGCATTCGGTTTCCCACAGCAGCAGTCGAAGATTTACCACACGATGAAAAAAGATTATAAAAAACTCCTAGCTCAAAAAAAAACTGCCTATGAAAAAATACTGATAGATAAGTTCGCCAACACAAAAAACGTAACAGAATTCTGGGGAGTGGTCAAGTCTTGCAGAAGAAATACATACACCCAGCCAGCCGTGTCTATAGAGGAATAGGATCGTTTTTATGCTGATATCTATTGTAACGTGGCAGAAATTCATGCCCGTTTTCCAGCTCGCTCCGACACTCACAAGGCGATTCCTCAGGGCTTAGAGATTGACTAGAATTATTTTTAAGTTTTTTTATAAAATTATTTCATGTACACGCGCCTCGGACGAGAGAGAGAGAGAGAGAGAGAGCCAAGAGAAAACAGCGAGGGAGAGGAAAACATCGACGATCCTCGAAAATCTTCGACATCGCTACCGTCGACGAGACAACGGAGTTAGAGGTTCTCATGAAACCTTCTTCGAGGAGCCTCTACCCCCGAAGCCTATCGTGTAAACGATTATTTCACCAGAGGAAAGGAACACCGCTTTTCCTCAGCATCGCCGGCAGCCTACTTTGCAGTTCTCGGGTTATCTCGAGCAGAGTGACGAAGAAAGAAGCCCTCCGTTGCATCGTTCTCGTACGTGGGGATTGAGTACCGCGGGGACCACACTATCCGTCTCGCTCTCGCGCGTCACTCAGCGCTACGGCGTCGCGAGAGAGTAGGGAGAAATATTCAAACTGTGTAAGGGGCCGAGCGTTCGCGAATTTCGGCAATCGTCACGATTAGGTAGGGGGTAGGGTTGTCACTGACGAGAGCGTGGGAAAGGCGTTACTCGGGGCACTTCCCGGTGAGTCTTGGAGCGAGCTGGATCGTCGATCGATATTTTCGATACTGCACGAAGGAGAAGATAGCGAGTTCGAACGCATAAGATCGCTCTCGAGGAATAATCGGGGGAAACATCGGTGAGCTCTTTCGTCCGAGGGACAATTTGAGATCGGTAGTTCGCGTAGTTCTCGTGTAAGAGTGATTTCGTTTAGTGTTTGGTCGAATTAAAATTATAAATTTTGTCGCGTGCTACGAGTTCGACGGTTCCCGAGGATACGTGGCCGTTTCGTTGAGGCCGGTGAAATTGAAGTCATTGACGTGTAAAAAAAAAAGAAAACCCGCGAGACGTGCTCGTCTTTTGCTCGGACGGTCGTAAATCGCGGGCCGCGATATATTTTCGAGAGTTGTTAATTTATTTTTATTTTCCGTGAACGTTCCTTGGGGGAAAAGTTCCCACGGGAAGTCGCCTTCGGGTTACCGTTTTTCCGCGGGAGGCCATCTCTTATTCGCGAGTGTTCCGGGGAAAAAATTATTAATTGTTTAGACAAAAATTTCGAGTCTTATTATGATTTCCCCGAGAACCTATCTGTTACCGAGGTTGAGTGGGAGTTAGTCGAGCGCGAGCGACGGCCTTTCCGCGGGACGGTAATCCGTGTATGCGAATGTGTGTGTGTGTGTGTGAGTGCGAAGAGAGATCCCGAGCGAAGGGAATGTCCGGGTGGCCGAAAAGGAAAATTATTTGTTCGATGATTGATTGGATTTGTGGGACGAGAGGTTTCCTCCGAGGACTTCGGTTTTCCCTCTCCTTAGCGATTTCTTTGATTTGAATAAAGTTTCTTATTTTTCTGGTTCCCGCAGTTCTCGCGTACGATTGAAGTTTATTTTGTTTTGTGGTGCCATACCGACGTCAATTCCACCCCGCCCCTCTCCGGTTCTCGAAGCTGCGGCTAGCCGGCGGCTAATCAGCCTCGTCGGATTCTCTCTGGCGTGTTACGCGCCTGGCGCCCATCCCGTGAGGGAAACAATAAAAAAAGAGAGAATTGTTGAGACGATAGCGTCGAGGTTGAGGGTTCCCGCGTAGGTAAACTCGGTGGCAGGGAAGTTACGCTACACTATCCACCGAGAGAGGCTGGGGTCGAAAGTTTTACTGGTACTGACAACTCACTCCTCGATGCCCTGATTACGATAGAAGAGCTCACGAACAGCCTAAAAAAATTTAAAAACGGGAAGTCGCTCGGATCGGACGGTATTAGTAATGAATTTCTCAAGGAGCTGCCGGGAAACTGGATGCTATACCTCGTGACATTATACAATAAGGTACTAAAGCGAGAACAAGTCCCGGAAGCTTGGGCTAGGGTAGAATTACGCATGCTACATAAGAAAGGAGACGTCACCGATCCTGGTAACTACAGGGGCATCGCTCTGATCAACTGCGTAGCGAAGGTATTTACTCAAATAATTCACGACAAATTAACGAAATGGGCAGAGGCTGAGAATCTAATCCCGGAAGAACAGGCTGGGTTTCGCAAGGGCAGAGGGCTACATCGCCTGTTGACTTAAAAAGAAAGTTGTCATGCCTCAGCGAATATTGTCGGATCAAGAAACTGACGGTAAACGTTAACAAGACTAAAATTGTAATATTCAAAACAGGATGAAGGAAAAAGTATGATCAGGGATTCTTATACGAAGGGGAGGAAGTCGAAATAGTAAAGTCGTACGAGTATTTAGGCATACCCCTCTCCTCCTCGTCTCTTGGGCTTTGCGCTACCAGAGCGGCGGTGGGAAAAGCAAAGATAGCTGTGGGCACCGTCCTGTCAATCCTAGCTAGAATAAGAGCGGACTCGTGGCAAGGTAAGACTAAATTGTACAACAGCTTGGCAAGATCAACGTTATTGTACCGGGCCCTCATCCGGGGTCTCAGGTACATGGAACACCTGGAATCAGCCCACCTGAGCTTCTTCAAACGATTATTTTTATTGCCAAGAAACACACCTAACTTTGCATTTCGCCTGGAACTTAACATCCCGCACATAGCAGTGGAGGTTCTGAGCCTAACCCTGAGCTGGGCAATAAAAATTCTCAAGATGGAAGACACGAGACTGCCGAAAATTTGCTTTCTGAGAATGGTAGAACTGTCCAATCACCACTCCGCCGTACCCTCACGGAACTGGGTGGTGCAAGTTAGAACAATTCTCGAAGAAATCGGTGAAGCTAATATTTTTCAGAATTTGTTGGCGCCGGTCTGGAGACAAAGAAAGAATAGAATCACAGGCCGATACCGCGACCTTTTAAAAAGGTCAGACTTGGAACGGTGCAACACGTCAGACTGTTGCCAGATTAAACCGCGAAGAATGATTGAGGATGAGTGTGCTGAATATCTAACTCGAAACCCAGCCGAACTGGTAAATGTAAAAATTCAGATGCGATTGGCGAGCTAGCGATTATGTAACTTAACTATTCGCGGCATCACTTATGAACTGGCGCCAGAGCAACTGTGCACTATGTGCAACAGCCTCGAACCAGAAACAGTCGAACATTTTATAGCGAGCTGTCCATTATACGAACCGTACAGAGAGAAATACTTAAGTGCCTGGCTAGTTGGGGGAAACAATGAGCAAAAAACGTTAAATCTACTGTCGGACGCGAGCACGAATAGCGCGAAATCTCTGTTTCTTTTTACGGCAAACAGCCTTAGGTTAAGAGCGTCATTCCTAGACGACTAGCCTTGCCCGAGTCAGAAGAACTGTGATACATTAATTATAACACTTTCGAATATTGTCAATGCGCAACATAGATTATTAAGGACCTTCTCTGTAATGCCGAATTGTCATTTCGAGACCTCGGTCTCTCTTGCTACGAGAAATGTATTTTCTTATATGAAATAAATATTATTATATGTTTTGCAAACTATTTCTAAACTATTTGGCGTCCTTTATTACATTTTTAACAAAAAAATGTGTTTTTATTTTTATTTTATTCTTTTTCGAAATTTGTTTCAAATTACTCAATGTGTGATGTAGTATCCCGCATTTATGAAAATGTAATAGGGTTCTCGAATATTCGTGCTCGTAGGAAAGTGTTTCGTTGTCCTGGGTTCGGTGAAGCTACAATGTTCGAAATTATTTTAATGAATAATTTCATTACATGCACGACACAATTTTTATTTGACGCGCGAGATTTTTAAAATTATAATTTTTATGCACCTGCGATAAAAAAAACATCTGTTAAAGGCCCCGTGATCGGGCGTTCACCGAAGTCGTTCGCGCGGGATCCGGGCTAGGAGGAGGATAGTTCCCGACTCGTGGTCGGCGGACTCGGAGAATTTGTAATTTGAACACACAAACAACTCTTTATTATTCTCAATGGGCACAATGCTCGACGAATCTTCGCAATCGACGTAATAATTTATTTCGCGTTACGAACCCGCGCTCTCGTTCTCGCTCACACGCTCTCGCTCTCGTTCGCTCACGTTCTTCCCCCGAAAAACTCTCGCTCCCCGATCTCCGTTCGCGCTCTCGTCCACGTATCATTCGCTCGACTTCTTAACGCACACTGTTCACGCTTATCGCGCGGTTCCTCACGCGCGATCGTCCTGCCACGTCCTTCGTCCCGTGACCGTCGCATTTTTTCAACCGCGCGAGGTTTATTTAATAAACTTTCACGAAAACGTAAAATACATAACCTTATGACTATGTAATGAGTATTTCGTTGTGAGATTCGAATTAGAGCGCCGTCTCGCGAAATTGCGATTATCTGAATATCGAGCGAAGATCGACGAGTCGGCGTGAAGCAAAAGGTGCGTGCGACGATTGTCGACCTCAATGAACTCGCCACAAGCCATTGTGCGTACCGAAACTTGCTCTCTTCTCTCCGGGAACGCCGAACTAACAACATCGCGGTCACTCAATACATAGGATCTCTGGCATCTCACTACTCACTTCGAACTCAACGGGTCCTTGGACTGGCCAACCAGGGAACGCTGAGACGAAAACGAGCCGAGAATTGACAAGCGAAGTTATCCGACTCCCGGGAAGAATTGAGCCAACGAAACTCGTCGCAGCGCACTCAGATGAGTACAAAATTGATTATTTCAATAGACTCGACAAAAGGAATCACAATTTGAGCGCTCGATTGATTAAAATAATATGTCTAATAAAATGATTAACGGGACATAGTGAACTGAGGACAAGTCCTGAATTGTATTGATGAAAAGATGATGAATAATGGAGTATAGAATGAGTGATTGAATGTGTGAATTATTATGTGAAGTCATTAAATTTTGTCAAAAGACCCCACTTTCGGAGCAATAAAATCTCGTTTGTTTGCTATGCTCTTCTGTTATGAAAACGAAAAGTTCGACAATTAACCTTTGTCTCCGATCGATAAATCAGCATTCTGTTATCTCACGCCTGAATTATCGGAGCGCGAAATTTCGATCAATACCGTTCTACATTACCGAGCTCTATCACCTGTAACTCGCAAGAAGACCGCACACGCAGGTGTGATGTCCCTTGCGATAATCTGTCTCGCATCGAATAAACTCGAGCACCCTCGTGTTAATTTCTACGAAAATCTCAGCAAGTTTCAGTGTTTCTCTTTTTCTCTCCTATTTCCTCGCATTATTCCTGCTACTTCCGGTCTCAAATTTATAATGTGTCTACGCTCGAAACATTCTGGTCCTTCGAACCGAATGTAGCGGGATTTTGCTTGGAAATTCGGTTCATCGGTTTTTGGGAGCACCGGCGTTTGGACGCCCCACGCGGTCTGTACCGTCAGCTCTTTCTCGCGACTCGCTCGCTCGTGTGTCGTTCTCACTCGTTGAAGCCTACGCTCAACGAGTTCTCGATCGAACTGAGCTAAATTAAACAAAATTAGTGCAGTTTTGGGAAAAAAATACCGTTCGTGCATTTTTTTTTTTGTGAACAACATTTAAGAACAGCTTTTTTCACTGACTTGTGAAAAGTGCGTGAATTTTCGTCTCGAAGTATCTCTCGTTGTCGCGCTTCGTGCGTGAATTCTCGTCTCGAAGTCTCTCTCGTTCTCGTGCTTCACGCGTCGAGTCTCACCTCGTTTTCTCGGACTTTCGCATCGCGTCCGTCCATTATCAATTTTCAATTTCTCGATCGTCGTGAAAGCTTTCAAGTGTGTTACGACGATAAAAATCTAGTTCGCATCTCGATCGATAATCACGAATTTCCCTGATGTGAATGCTGTGCGTGAAACTCGACAATTATTCCATCGAGAAATTTCGTTAAAAATTTCAAATTCTCGAGCGTCGCTTGCTCGCTTTTCGCGCGTGCTCCGACGGCAACCTCGACACCCTTGATGACCTCTAAAATTCCCGTTGCGAATTCAGTGCGAAGAATTTTACAATTCGTTCATTCTCGAAATTTAATTCTTTCGTGCGTTTATTTCTTTTTCGCGAATAAAGTGCAATTTGTGAAAAGTGAAATATCGATCTTTTTTTTGCGTCTTTTTCGAAGTGAAAAAGAAAAGGGCTTCAATTACGGTTAATTTTCGGGGCCTTGCCTCGGAACACCCACACGAACATTCGGCTACGACCGTGGGTAAAAAAAAAAAATTAATAAATTGTTTTTCCAAAACCAAACAATTTTCGAAAATTGTAAATCGTTTACGACGCCGCTCATTCTTATCATCTTTCTCTTTCCACGTCAGTTCGTTCAGGTGGGTTTTTGGTGATTTTTCTGGGTTGATCGTTACGGCTCTTCGTGCTCACGATGAGTACCGTTGACGTGAAGGCTCTAGTGCAACGACAAACGGAATTCGCCGGACCGATTGAACGAGCGCTCACTAATCTTAAGAAAGTCGGAGAAGCTAGTCTTACGAAACGACGAATTCAAGGTCGACTCGATGCTTTGAAATCGAACCGAAAGGCTTACCAGGAAGCTCACGCTCAACTCGTGAGTATTAGAGACACCGCTTCTGATAAAATAGTTCGCGCATTTTTTGATGAGCATGAATATTTCAAAGACGGTAATATTTACTCCGTCGAAGAGGCGTTTCTCGACGCGCAGGAGTATATGGATACTAAACTCGACGCGATCATTGCCGAAGAACCTGTCAGCGCGGAAGCAATGGTAGAACGATAGATTCCCGTACCATCGGTTTCCGCGAATCACGTTATCGCAAGCTCACTCTCTAGCAAGAACGTCTTGCTCACTACCGCGTCGGTCCGAGTGCAGTCGGTCAAGGGTATCGAGGCAACTGCCCGCGCTCTACTCGACACTGATTCCGAATTATCGTTCATTAGTGAATCTCTCGCTCAGGTATTGAAACTCTCGCGTGAACGAGTTAATATTCCTCTCGGCGGAATCGGAGCTCAGCGCAGTGGATCAACTCGAGGCGCAGTAACGTGCCTGATCCAGCCTCACTTCAACTCGAGTTTCAGTTGTCAAGTTGACGCACTGACTCTGCTTGAGCTCACTGCCGAGCTTTCCACATTGCCTCTACGAGGAAACGATTGGGAACATTTCCGTGACCTTCAGCTGGCCGATCCTGAATTTGCTACAGCGGGTCGAATCGATCATATCCTCGGAGCCGACATTTACGGTCAGCTTCTCGAGTCCGGGGTGAAGCGCGGCAATAGGAACTCTCCTGTTGCACATCTCACAAGACTCGGTTGGGTACTGTCGGGTCCCACCTCCGCAGCTTCACTCGTGTCTTCCTCTATTCCTGTTCAAGGGCTACAATGCTCTATCGATTTGGACTTACAGGAGTTAAATGTCCAAAACGATCTCCAGCGCTTCTGGCGCCAAGAGGAAGTTCAGCCAGACTCCTCATCTGTTCGCTCGTCGGAGGAAGAAGAGTGTGAAGCGCATTTTCTCTCCCCGCACTATAGAGACTCATCGGGGCGATACATTGTGCGTCTCCCATTCAAAGGTGCTGCCGATCTTCTCGGAGATTCTCGAGCATGTGCGCTGCGTATGCTCGCCCGCATGCAGACTCGACTCACTGCGAATCCAGATCTTCGCGATCTCTATGCGGAGTTCCTAGAGAGTTACGAAACACTCGGTCACATGAGACTCGCTCCGAAGAAAAGTGGAAGAGAGGAACGAGGTTACTATTTACCGCATCACGGGGTCCTTCGAGACTCAACTACGACGAAACTCAGAGTCGTGTTTAACGACTGGGCTCGCAGAAACTCGGGTTATTCGGTTAACGACGTTTTTCACACCGGAGCAAAATTACACATTGATCTCTCGGACGTCATTCTTAGATGGTGACGTTATCAATTCGCGTTCTCTGCAGACATTGAAAAAATGTTCCGACAGATATTGGTTAATCCCGACGACTGGGATTACCAACGAATTCTCTGGTTACCCGACCTAAGTCAGTTGACTCGAGAGTACCAACTCACAACAACGTACGGTCTCGAACCTGCTCCGTTTTCCACAATCCGAGTTCTCTGACAACTCGTCGAGGACGAAGCGGATCTTTTTCCACTCGCTACCGAAATCCTACGTCGCACAACATACGTTAACGATACCTTCAGCGGAGCAAACACTCTGCAAGAAGCTCAACGTATAGTACAGCAGCTCGACTCCCTCTGCACGGCGGGCGGTTTCAAGCTACAGAAATGGACGGCAAACTACTCTATCGTTCTTTCGGAGCTCTCTCCTGACCGTCTCGCGACGTCAGGCTCGCTCTCTCTAGCCGAGGATCCACTCCGAAAAGCTCTCTGGATCGTGTGGAAGCCAAATTCGGACTCGTTCGCCTTCTCGGACGTCCGTTCCAACCTCAAGGCTCCACACACCAAGCGGAAAGTTCTCTCTCGCGTTTCTCAACTGTTCGATTCGCTAGGGTGCTCATCCCCGGTAATGACACGCGCAAAGATCTTGATGCAAGATCTCTGGCTTGCTCAAGTCGAGTGGGACGACCCTCTTCCCGACGCCTTACTCAAGCGCCGGATGGAGTTCCTCGATCAACTCGAGAACTTACCTCCGATCTCAATACCTCGATGGCTGGGAACATCTTCGGAAATGCTCGCGGTAGAAATTCACGGCTTTTCCGACGCCTCCGAGCTCGCCATGGCTTCGGTCGTTTATCTACGGATTCTAAGAGATCTCGACGTCGCTCATCTCGCACTATTGGGCTCCTAAACGAAGGTCGCGCCTCTGAAGTGCATGACTATTCCACGATTGGAGCTGACCGCGGCGACGCTGCTGGCGCAGCAGGTCGCGCACATACGAGTTGCCTTGGATCTCGAGCAAGCTCCTATTCATCCCTGGACGGATTCTTCTGTAACGCTTGCCTGGATCCAAGGTCAGCCGTCTCGTTGGAAGGATTACGTTCGTAATCGCGTCGCAGCAATCCACGAAGCAATGCCCACGGCTCGTTGGCACCACGTACCTGGACACGACAATCCAGCAGATTGCGCCTCGCGAGGTTTAACGCCGAAACAACTCAAGGACCATAACTTATGATGGAAAGGACCTTCGTGGCTGACTCAACACTCCACGTCTTAGCCTAACTCGATTCCCGCGCTTGACCCGGAAATCAATCTCAGAGAGAGAACAAAGATCGTTGCGATTGCTCGTTCGTCAATCCAAACTCCGTGGAATCTTCTCGATCGATACTCCTCATTGAACCGTCTCCTGAGGGTCACGGCTACTTGCCGTCGATTCTTCACACGCAACTCTCCGCGATCAAACCCCTTAACTCCTCTCGAGCTCGAACGAGAGCTACTGCACTGGGCGAAACTCGTCCAACAGAGTTCCCTCGCATCGGAAATAAAGATTCTCTCGAGTGGCAAGTCTCTGCCAACATCGAATAAATTAGCTCGACTCGTTCCCTTTCTGGATTCCGACTCCGAGTTGCTCCGACTCGGAGGTCGTCTCAACAGCGCAATTCTTGACCCTGACACGAAACATCCTGTCATCGTTCCAAAGGCTTCGCGGCTTGCGACTCTCATCATCTCGGACGCTCACGAGAAAACTTTGCACGGCGGCACGCAAGCTACACTCGTTAATCTTCGCCGAAAGTTTTGGGTTCTGGGTGGACGTACGCCGGTCCGTTCCTACATCCTGCGCTGCGTTCGCTGCACGAGATATCGAGGACTCGCGGCGCAGCGATTAATGGGACAACTGCCGAAAACTCGCGCAACTCATTCGCGCCCGTTTCTTCACTCCGGTGTCGACTACGCCAGCCCTCTGACACTCAACGCTTGGTGCGGACGCACGACGAAAACCTACAATGGATACATCGTGATCTTCGTGTTCTTCGCAACGTCAGCGATTCACCTTGAAGCCGTTACGGATTACTCCACTCACAGTTTTCTCGCGGCGTTCAAGCGTTTCACGGGACGTCGAGGAATCTGCGCCACCCTGTCGAGTGACTGCGAGACGAATCTCGTCGGAGCCGACCTATAACTCCGAAAACTATTCTCTCAGTCATTGAACGAATTAGAGAATCTCGCCGCTCTCCTCGCGAATGACGGCACTGAATGGCGCTTCAACCCGCCATCAGCCCCGCATTTCGGAGGTAAATGGGAGGCAGGCGTGAAGTCGGTGAAATTTCACCTGCGCCGCGTCACGAGAGATCACGTGCTCACATACGAAGAGCTCACAACGCTGCTTGTTGAAATCGAAGTGGCTCTAAACTCTCGTCCACTATGCCTGCTCTCAGACGATCCCAGCGATCTCAGCACCCTAACGCCGGGACATTTCCTCGTCGGAGCCGCGCTCTCGACAGTGCCAGAGCGTCTCTTTCGACGCTTCTAATATCGAGACTGTCTCGCTGGCAGCTCTTGACAAAAATGTTGGAGCATTTTTGGTCTCGATGGACAACAGAGTATCTGCAATGGTTCCAAGCAACAACGAAGTGGACGACGAAAACGGAATCGGTGAAACTCGGCTCACTGGTTCTCATCATCGATCAGCGCTATCCTCCAAGCAAGTGGCCGCTTGCCCGAGTCATGGAGACTCATCCCGGAGCCGATGGTCTGACCCGTGTGGTCACGGTTAAGACCTCCACGTCAACGTACAAGCGGCCCATCATGAAACTGCGCCCCTTGCCAGTTCGCTTCGACGAAACAGCTCCGGAGCTGTAAAGCTCAATCGCTTTCTCTCATGTGTCATTTAATTTGCATTCTTACTGTTCAAGAATTTGCTGCGACATATTGCTGCGAGCGGTTGATTGCTAGATCGGCTCCAGCCTGACTAGTTATATCTCTTAACGCATAAGTAGGGCAGTAACAGTGATACAAATAATCAGCGAATAAAGATTTACACTCGCAAAAATTAAGTTCCGACAGCGGGTAATTCGCTGCGGTGTGGTGGAAGGTGAAAAGAGTGTGCAAAAATAACCTAAAAGGTAGCGAAAGGAGAGGCGTTGAATAGTGTGTGGAAGAGAGAAGGTGTCTGAGCGTTGGGGATCGGCGCTCAATACGGTGGAACCATCTACAGAGAACTTGTGTTTACGGTGACAAGTGTGCATGAGGCAATCTGTCAATATAGCAGACCGTCATGTCTAAGAAAACTCAGAACAGTAACACGCTGGCCATCGCCGTCGATAAGAAGTGTCGCAGCTGTAAATCAAGTATTGCAAACGAGGTGGTCACGTGTCCGGCATGCGGCGTATATTATCATCCAGGCTGTGCGAAACAAACGACTACACTACCAACGGGAGCGTTCTCACGTTGTTGTGGTACTAGGCCAAGCTCACCGGTAGTATCGCCGAGTCCCCCACTAACGATCGAGCAAATTCGGGATATGTTTCGTGTGGAAGTGGGAGCGATGCGAGAAGAATTCTCAGGCGTGGTTAAAGCCGAGGTTCAAGCACTACGAGAGGGAGTGACGCAACAGCTCGGCGAGATGAGAGACTCGATAGGTAGTCTTACGCGAAACGTCAACAGCACTAACGGTCGAATTGCATTGGTTGAAGGAAATTATGGGATTATGGCAGGGCGGTTGGACACGTTGACGCAACAGATTGCAAAAGGATCGGCAGCGGGTGGTCCTCCGGCGCAGTCAGCAATCTTTAAAGCGTGTATGGAGGAAATCGCGGACCGTGAGTTTCGTAAGAAAAACATTATAATATTTGGTGCCGCTGAGAATAAAACTGAGAGTATTGAAGCGCGAGTTGATAGTGACACTAAAATAATAGCGAATATTCTTCAAGTTCTCGTGCCTCAGCATGCTGATAATAGTATTAAGCCTATGCGAATCGGTAAATTTTCATTGTCACTGCAGAAACCGCGTCCGATGAAGTTCGCGATGCCGTCGTGTCAAGCAGCACTAGATTTGGTGAGAGCATATGGAGCGATGAAAAAACAAGAGAATCAACCGGCGCTTTTCAAAGGTCTTATAATAACAACGGACAAGACACCGAATCAGCAATCGGAGTACAAAGCGGCGAGGGAAGAATTAGTGAGGCGCACGAGGGAGGAAGAAAGGGATCTGCAGATTTCTTATCGGAATGGTGCACCGATGGTGCAGGAGCGCAGAGTTGCACAGCGACGTCAACTCGATCTTCCGTCAAAATCAGGAGCAACCGAGGAGTCACATTGAGTATATATTACCAAAACGCAAGGGGGTTGAATACGAAGTTTGCACATGTATTTCAATTCGCGAATAACCTTGATTATGAAGTGACTGCAATAACCGAGACATGACTGAAACCGGAAAAACACTCGTCAGAGCTCTTCCCTACGGAATTATATACAGTGTTGCGAAGCGACCGGCGTGGAGGCATCGGTTGGGGAGTGTTACTTGCGATTAGCAATAATTTAAAAGTGCACGAGATCAACTTGTCACAAATAAAGAATACGTTTCTAACGGTGGACATCGTGGGAGTGAGCTTGCAGTGCATTAAACGAGACTCTGAAGATTGGGAACATTTATATCCCACCGGATACAACGGCGTAAGTGTACGCGGTATTTATTGAAAATCTAGCGGATTACTGTATACTCTTAGATGCTAAATGGTTAATAATGGGTGATTTTAATGCACCCTTATTCTTGGAGTATTATTTGCGAGATATCAATGATACGTGGGCGTCGATCCTGCACGGTTTTGCTGAATTTTTAAGCCTAAAGCAGTATAATGGAGTCTTCAATGCGACACAGCGATGTCTTGATTTGATTTTCTCAACGATGCCGTGCACCGTGCACCAGCGGACAAACACTTAGTACCCGAGGATACATATCATCCAGCACTTGAGATAAATATGAATGTAATTGTTAAGCAAACTCAAACGAAATTATTTTCAAACAGTGATTTCTCTCGATACAATTACCGTAAAACAAACTTGCCACAGTTGTACGAGAATATACTCGGTATCAATTGAGATCAATTAATCATCGATGATGTAGAACAAGCGTGCGAAAATTTTTACAAAATATTAGCAACGACCTTTGAGACACTTGTACCACATTACTCGGAGAATCGAAACAATACAAAATTCCGCCGAGGTTCACGGAATCGATTATATCAGATATTAAGTTAAAAAGTTCACATCGGCAAAAGTATCTGAAATCCTGTTCGGCTTTCCATCTAGCACAATACCGAGCACTACGAGTGGCTATAAAAAACCGAATAGAGCAAGCGAGAGTACGATACGTCGAGAATATAGAACAAAATATAAAAGCGGATCCGACGTCACTTTGGAGGCATGTAAATCGTTTAAAGAATGAGTCTCGAATCCCGGGGGTGATGTTAGCGAGAGAAAACGAACTTACAAATCCTCAACAAATTGTTGATGCATTTGCGACATTTTTCGGTAGCGTATATATTCAGGGGGAAGCCACACCTGGTACGACGGATCTCGCTCACTGCGAGTTCGTTCGATTCAGCGATTCTATTCATATTGGGGATGAGGAAATTCTGCAAGCTTTAAAATCCATACCAGCCAAAATGACGTCGGGGCCGGATTGCATACCGAGCTTTTTAAGAAAAGACTGCGCACCGGCATTTGTTACGCCATTAAGTATTTTGTTCAATTTATCACTGCGGAGGGGTATTTTCTCAAATCGCTGGAAGCTTGCAAAAGTCTGTCCGGTGTTTAAAAGCGGTCACAATGCTGAGGTGACCAATTATAGGCCAATTTCGGTCCTATCGAACTTCTCAAAAGTCTTCGAAATTTGTATATACGGTAGACTCTTCGACATATATAAAGACGCGTCGCCCACTCTAGATATTTACACTACACCATTATCAATAATCTCAAATGAAATATCGTCGTACTTACTGCGCAAGCGGCAATTATTATAAAAAACGAGGTATACGTAAGATGAATTTAAAAAAATAATGATAACAATAATAATAGTAATAATAATAAAAAATAAATATGAAAAAAATAAATAAATGATTAAATAAATAAAAGATAAATATAAACAGAGGCTTATGTAGAAATAGAAATATAACGACGAGTATTATGTATTACAAAATCAATGTAAATAATGTAAAGTAATGTAACAGTGTACAGTAGCCCTATTATTGGGAAATTTCTTTCCTGTTGGGCTTTACAATAAACTACAAATACAAAAAAAAAAGATTCTCTACTATCCGCCGTCTGCTCAAATTTAATTTCGCCCCCTCGACGAGGGGACAAGGCGGGCGGTAATGTTACGAAAACGAAAAGTTCGACAATTAACCTTTGTCTCCGATCGATAAATCAGCATTCTGTTATTTCGCGCCTGAATTATCGAAGCACGAAATCTCGATCAGTGCCGTTCTACATTACCGAGCTCTATCACCTGTAACTCGCAAAAAGACCCCACACGCAGGTGTGACGTCCCTTGCGATAGTCTGTCTCGCATCGAATAAACTCGAGCACGCTCGTGCTAAATTCTACGAAAATCTCAGCAAGGTTCAGTGTTTCTCTTTTTCTCGCCTATTTCCTCGCATTATTCCTGCTACTTCCGGTCTCAAATTTATAATGTGTCTACGCTCGAAACACGTCACACAATTCGGTTGTTGTCATTTCTGTATGTTTATATAATTTTATTAATTTATTAGTGCTGATTTTATCGGTTCTAATACCCCGAGAGCTTCAAAATTATCGGGTATTTCCCGATTGTTTCGTTGCGTAGCAACAATTAAGGTAAGTTATGCTTAAAAAAATACCGACCGTGCAGCGCGAGGCAAAAAAGTAAAAAAGTGGGCCAAAAAGTAACATTTTAATTTCGATTTTTTCGGCGGTCAGGGAGCCGCGGCCCTGCACCCCACCAGGGCGCCGCCCGAGACCCCTTTGTCAGTATTTTGTTTGCGACAATACCTATTACGTCCACTACTCAAACACTACACCCCCCAATGCCTTTTCTCACTACATCTTTATGTTATGGTGTTGTGCCGTTGCAGGCATAAAAATATGGTCATCTTATCATAGTCGAGTAAAAAGTAGTATATGCCACACGCGAGGCACGAATATTCACGCACTTTCCTCCCTGGTAGCATAAAGTACTATTATTTCACCCATAAATTGGTTTATCGGTTCTAATATCCCGAGAGCTTGAAAATGATCGGTTATTTCCGGACTTTTTCGTTGCGTCGCAACAATTGAGATAAGTTTTGCTTAAAAAAATCCCGAGCGCGCAGCACGAGTCGAACGGGTCAATTTTCACACGCGGGGCTATTTGAATCGCGAAAATGTGACAAAATGAGATATTAAAGAATTATCGATGTTTTTCTGACGAATTGAGGCGGAGATCGACCTCGTTCTCCGTCTCAATAATGATACGCGAGCGAGCATTCGACAGTCTAGATTGTGTGACGTGTTTTTTCGAATCACCGTCACAAAAACCACAAACCGCAATAAATACCGTAAATTACCGATTTATAGATATCGCTTATTGTCTCTCGCTACTTCCGGTACGATTCAGCGCTTCCAGATGCAGTTTCGTTGCCTTCAATATTCAGTTTATGCATTCAGTCAGTTTGGTTTAGTTACAGTTTGTGGAGATCTCGAAGCTATTTGGTGGTGCGAATCTCAAAGTACTGAGATACCCGAATAGTAGAGAGTCTCAACGAGGTTTCGTTGCGAGTACGCCACAGTCCGGTGCATGACCGGCACTCTCAAGGAGTTCATGGTGAGGTTCGGTGTATTAGAGAACAGGCGGAGGTTTTAGCTTTGTCCGGACAAGGCAGGAACACCTTGTGCGGTGTATTTGGAGTAGAGAAGAGCTTTGTTTTCACGCACCGAACGGAGAGTAGCGATCGCAACGATCCTCAAATATTGCCGCTTCCGTACAGCCCATCTATCGATCACCGTCTAGATCCCATAGCGAAGTAGCTTAAGAGGGCAGTAGCTACCGGTTAAAGTTCCCGAAATAATGATAATGACCGATTACGCGTCTTATCGTAGGCAAATCGGTCTGCCGAGAGCTGCCTTAGAGGTAACTCGGGTCTCTCTCGCGCTCCCGCTGTCGTTAGCTTCGGCCTATGGTTCTCGCGCTCGTGTGTGTCGTGAATCGTGCGTAGCGTGGGTCTCACTCTCGCTACAGCGGACTCCGATGCTTCGCTCTCGCTCGTGTTCGTGGGTTTCGTGCTACTTGTCGCTTCTCTCTTTCGCTCGCGTTCAGCGTACGATTGAGAGTGACAGTTCGTGATAATTCCGATACGAATTATTTCTGAATTTTGTGATCGAGATGTATTCGAAAGAGCGCTCTCGAAGTGCAGTTTTCGTGAGTACGTTCTCGTGGCATCGAAAAATGCGGATCCCGCCAATTCATGGACTAAATTCTGCTTTTCGGTGAGCTTATCGTTTGCGATTATTTTCCCGTTCGCGAATAGAAGTTCGTTCTCGCTGCTCGCCTCGATCATTCGATCGGCTGAGCGCTTCCCGCTGCACTTGCGTGCGATCGCGTCTGCTATTCTATCGGCCTCGGATTGCGACCCTTCTACCAAAAACCGCATCCTGAGCAGCCGTGCATTTCCGCAACCCTTCACTCTCGTGCGTGCGTCGGTGTTTGTTCTCGTATCGTTGAGTTCTCGATGAGTTCTCGTTGAGTTCTCGTTTTGTGTTCCGCTCTCGTTTTGTCCTTGCGGAAGTCGTTGTTCCACCGACCTCCAGTTTAGTCCGTTTTGGTGATACCGGCAAAACAAAAATCTACCCTGCAGAGGTCGTTGTTCCGCCGACCTCCACATTAGTCCGGTTCGGTGATACCGGCGAAACAAAAATATACCCTGCGGAGGTCGAGTTCCACCGACCTCCAGATTAGTCCGGTTTGCTAATAACCGGCGAAATAAATGATTAGTTGGCGCCCACCGGGACGCCGATGCACCCGCGAGGGAAACGGCCGAAGGGGACGTAAGTTTCATTTTCGCGTTTTGCTCCCGTTTGGTTTGAGCTAAAATTTCGTCTTTCTTTTGGTTTCGTTTTTCGATTTTGCATTTAGAGTTTCGGGATTTTAGAGTCAAGAAAAATACGTCACAATTGACTCGAGAAACTGTGCATCTAATCCCAGGGATAAACTACAGTGATCCGAAAAGTATTATAGTGAGCTCCGAGGAAGGGAGCGTACCAAGTGGCACTGGCGGGTGAGGGTCGAACCCAAATCCCGATTGCGGAGTTAAGTATTGCAATTGATTTGTAAAGCAACATTGTAACGTTGTGTGTGGAAGTTGTAAGGTGAAGTTAGTTACTATTCTACTTTCTAATCTGTCAATAAATTGCCATTGCATGTACGAGTCGTGGTTCTCACAGGGGTTCCAACCCCTTGCCGGTAACATCCCAGTATCTTCGAAGATAATATCTCGTACGCCGAGCACGGACTGATCACCTGGGCTTCGGCGGCACAACAGAAGTCCCACATAGGAAATATTTTTCTACCTGCTGCTCCGTGGGATCCCGTGTGGGTCTCTTTGGACCAAGTACTTCTACATGATGTCCGTTGTGAGTTTCCATGTGGGAAATATCTCCCCAAGATATTACGTACGAATATATCCATAAGGAAGAGAAAGGAAGGTGGGGGGGATATATTTATTATGTAAAACCTATGTGGGACAACATTGGTGGAAACTTCCTTTACGAGAACCTACAAAGGAATCCGTGTGGTTCAACTTAAAGATATATTTCCTACGTAAACGGTTTAATAATCATTAACAAATTAACATCACTACGTCAGTGTCGGCAAACATATCGAGAATTTATAATTGCAAAAGCTTACAGTCGGGTACGATAAATATTTCTTTGACACATTGGGAATGTGTAAGCTCGGACTATTTCAATCCTAAGTTCCGAATAACTGAGTGGTTTTCGTCGCTGTCCACAAATTTCAGTGTATCTGGTTCAACTCTCACCACCCGCGTAATCATAGTGAAATTACCAATTTTATTCAGAAATAAATGGTTGGGAAACGTGATCAAAACTTTCAATGAAGCGATAAAATTAGTAAAACAATTTTGTTTTCCTTAATATTAGTGAATCGATTACTTGGTAAAAAGTAGGACCCGTACACAAATATGCACTGTGTAGGTTTCTATTCTATACAGGGTGCTAAGTAAAAATCGCACAAGCTAGATGCCGATTTGTACGGAATAATCGTGCGAGTAAAATGATGTGCGAAAGAAGTCCGAAAGATGCGTAGTTGCCCAGATAAAATTGTTCTAAGTTGACCAATCACAGCGCAGCTTGAATCTTCACACCGACAGCACACAAGCAGGAGCGAACTTCATTGAACTTCGCTACAGTATGGTCAAAAATAGTTGAGCAAATTTTTAACATATTTTTTTATCGATCTTTTTTCAACGGAAAATGAATTGATTATTACTCGAGTTCGCGCAGGGATCTAATTCTGGTATCGTTGTACTTCTCTGGTGCATAATAAATTACCGCATGGATATCCACGATGTCCAGGGCTTCACGAACAATTTTACGATGTCATGCGACCTCGGCTCCGTAGCTTTTATTATCACGAGCCTTAAAAAAGTGACTGCGGAGCGTTCCATCGAATCTCGCCGATGCCCGCGATGTCCAGGTCTCACCGGACGATTTCTCGTTGTCGTGTGAACTTGGCTCCGAAGCTTTTTGCCTCCCGGCTCTTGCAAAAGCTAGTACGGAGTATCGCGACGAACCTCGCCGATGTCCGCGATGTCCAGGTCTCACGGGACAATTTCTCGTCGCAGTGTGACCTTGGCTTCGAAGCTTTTTGCCTCCCGGCTGTTGCAAAAGCTAGTACGGGGTATCGTGACGAATCTCGTCGATGCCCGCGATGTCCAGGTCTGACGGGACAATTTCTCGTCGCCGCGTGACCTTGACTCCGAAGCTTTTTGCCCCCTGGCTGTTGCAGAAGCTAGTACGGAGTATCGCGACGAACCTCACCGATGCCCGCGATGTCCGGGTCACACGAGACGATTTCTCGTCGTCGTGTGACCTCGGCTCCGAAGCTTTTTGCCCCCGGGCTGTTGCAAAAGCTAGTACGGAGTATCGCGACGAACCTCACCGATGCCCGCGATGTCCGGGTCACACGAGACGATTTCTCGTCGTCGTGTGACCTCGGCTCCGAAGCTTTTTGCCCCCTGGCTGTTGCAAAAGCTAGTACGGAGTATCGCGACGTACCTCGCCGATGCCCGCGATGTCCGGGTCACACGAGACGATTTCTCGTCATCGTGGAACTTCGGCTCCGTAGCTTTTTGGCTCCCTGATCGTGTAGATGCAACTACGATGTAGCGCGACGAACCTCGTCGATGCCCGCGATGTCCAAGTCTCACGGGACGATTTCTCGTCATTGTGTGACTTTGGCTCCGTGGCTTTTTACATTCCTGGCATTGCGAAACCTACCAAAGAGCATCGCGCCGTATCTCGAAGACACCCGTCGTGTCCACGTCGCACGTGACGATTCATTCAAATCGCTGGGCGACAGGGGCCTATCTCGACAAGATACACGAACGATTCACAACGATTTAAATTGTTGAGACGATATCTACTCCGCGACTGAGACCAGTGCCGGTGAAACGTCGTTGGGACTCCAAAAACATGCGCGACTGCCTAGATTTCATTAGATCGCACGAATATCGTACACATTTTTATTTCAGGGTTAACATTTTTTATTATTATAAATTTAAAAAAATGAAAATCACATAAATCCACAAACATATTTATTGGGCAGGAATAGCAGAGTAGAGTTCGTGAAATTCAAATATGGTAATTAATGCCCTCTTGTAACATGGCCAACCCGGTTTTCCTCTTCTTGTTTTGCTTTACCTGTATCGGTTTCTCCACCATTTTCCTGGCTGTTACCGGTCGGCCGTTTAATGATATTTTCACGCTCGCTATTGTGCCTTGCTCGTTCTCCTCATGGTGTTTTTTTCTCTTCTGGCTTCTCTTTTGAGTGTTGACTCTCTCCTATCATCTCTTCTTCGTTCGCGTCTGCACTCTTTCCCGTCTTCTCCCTTTCACATCCTTCTCCGCTCATTTTATTTTTTTCCCCCACATCCTTTTCTTCATTTGGTCCTCGATTGACTGTTTCGTTCTCTCCTTCGAGATCTTCTTCGTTCCCCCTTGAATTCTTTTTTATCATCTTTTCTTCGTTCGCTCCTACGTTCTGCCTTATGTTTCCTCGTTTCCCCTTAAATTCTCTTCGATCATCTTGCCTTCATTCGCTTCTGCAACCTGGCCAATCTTTTGTCGTTCACGCTCGTCTTTGCATATTCGTTCATTCGCTCCTCTATGATTTTCTTCGCTCGCTCTCAGGCTTTGTGCTTTGTCGTCGCGCTCTTTTTCGACCGAAATTTCGACGTATTCTGTCTCCTCTCTACCATTCTCGGTAGCGATCTTTTTTTTTTTGAGCCAGATCTTTATAAATTTCGTTTATTTCCGCTCGCGCTGTTCTCCCAATATCTTCATATTGTTGACTGGAAAAAGACATTGAGAATTAAAAATAATTTTTCAGTAAATAAAAGAATATGATTTACGTACGACGTTTCGTTACAGCTCTCAGCAGAAAATGATATTTCGAGTGAATTTCGAATACTACCGATGTGGTAAAGATGTGAAAGAATCCCTATGGAGAAGATTCCAAGAAAATCAATCTCACATAAGAATAACCTCAAAAAGTTGTTGACAAATTTGTTCACGAAGAATATTGTGCAACAAATCATTAGATAATCAAACTTCTGCTAAAAAAAATGTTAGGTTACCAAATGATGTGTAGAACAATTTTTTTTCAACTGATTTGTTAGCAATTTTTCGACATTATTATTGTGCAAAGTTAACGTTCTTAGTACCTACTGTATCTTGTGCATTTTTTCACATTTTTATCCTATCACGAAGGCTTCGGAATTCGATTCGAACTGCATTGTTCGCTGGGAATCTAACGACGAACTCTCTTTACTCCTTCTTAAATAGGCGAAACATCATAGTTACAAGAGAAAGTTTTCCCATGTCAGCCTCTCGATACCATTGCTTTTGATGAACGCTTTCAAAAACTCCCTCTTCTGCTTCATCCATATACGGAGAGAGGCAAGACGTTCTTTCGATTGAGGACAATCGTATACGAAGACGCAAATTTGTCGAACGTCTTGAGCGAGAAGATACTCATGAACCTCCAAGGACTCTTGATACGCGCTTACGGCGACGATTATTCGGCCTAAGACTTCCAAAATACTTACGATATTCTTTTCGAATTTAACGATCCTTTTTCTTAAACACGGGTACTTGCGTACGCCGGACGTGATTTGTTTAACGACGAAAGGATTTTTAGAAATCACTCAAGATATATTAATCGGTCAGTAGAATTGTAACGGAATTGCTCCTTCGACAAATCTGGTGATATTGACTGACACACGATCGTCGAAAACGAAAAAGTCAATTCACAACAAAATATTCGTGAAACGTTCCAATATCGCGCGGTCCGAACGTATTCAAAGTTTAATATCCTTTACCTCTTTGTTTTAAAGTGACTCTTTTGTTTTCGACGAGCGTGTGTCAGTCAACATCACCAGATTTATCGAAGGAGCCATTCCGTTACAATTCTACTGCGCCGATTAATATTGCTTGAGTGATTTCTAAAAATCCTTTCGTCATTAACTAAATCATGTCCGGCGTACGCAAGTACCCGTTTATAAGAAAAAAGATCGTTAAATTCGAAAAAAATATCGTAAATATTCCGGAAGTGTTAGGCAGAATAATCGTCGCCGTAAGCGCGTATCGAGAGTACTTGGAGAATCATGAGTATCTTCTCGCTGAAGACGTTCGACAAATTTGCCTCTTCGTATACGATTGTGCTCAAACGAAAGAACGTCTTGCCTATCTCCGCATATGGATGAAGCAGAAGAGGGAGTTTCTGAAAGCGTTCATCAAAAGCAATGGTATCGAGAGGCTGACGTGGGAAAACTTTCGCTTGTAAATATGATGTTTCGTCTATTTAAGAAACAGTAAAAGAGAGTTCTTCGTTAGTTTCCCAGCGAAAAATGCAGTTTGAATCGAATTCCGAAGCCTTCGCGATAAGATGAAAATGTCAAAAAATACACAAGATACAGTAGGTACTAAAAACGTTAACTTTGCACAACAATAATGTCGAAAAATTGCTAACAAATCAGTTGAAAAAAAATTGTTCTACACATCATTTGGTAACCTAACATTTTTTTAGCAGAAGTTTGGTTATCTAATGATTTGTTGCACAATATTTTTTGTGAACAAATTTGTCAACAACTTTTTGACCTTATTGTTATGTGAGTTTGATTTTCTTGGAATCTTCTCCACAGCTATTTTTTCACATCTTTACCACATCGGTAGTATTCGAAATTCACTCGAAATATCTTTTTCTGCGGAGAGTTGTAACGAAACGCCGTCCTTAAATCATATTCTTTTCTTTACTGAAATATTATTTGAAATTCAAAATGTCTTTTTCCAGTCAACGATATGAAGATATTGGGAGAACGGCCCGAGCGGAAATGGACGAATTTTACCAAGATCTGGCTCGAAAAAAAAAAAATCGCTACCGAGAATCGTAGAGAGGAGACAGGAGACGTCGAAAATTCGGGCGAAAGAGAGCGTGACAACGAAGCAGGGAGCCTGAGAGCGAGCGAAGAAAATGATAGAGGAGAGAATAACCGAAATGCGAAGACGAGCCTGAACGTCAAAAGATTGGCCAGGACGAAGGAGCGAATGGAGAAGAGATGGTCGAAGAAAATTTGAGGGGAAACGAAGAAGATCTCGAAGGAGAGAACGAAGCAGTTAATCGAGGAGCAAATGAAGAAAAGGATATGGGGGGAAACAATAAAATGAGCGAAGAAGAATGTGAAAGGGAGAAAACGGGAAACAATGCAGAAGCGAACGAAGAAAAGATGGTGGAAGAGAGTAAAAACGCAAAAGAGAAGACCGAAGAGAAAAAAACACTGTCGGGAGGACAAGCGAGGGACAATAACGTGCTTGAAAAGATTCAACGACCGACCGATAACAGCCAGGAAAATGGTGGAGAAACGCTGGTAGAGAAAAAAGGAATCAACAAGACACGAAAAAGAGACAAGGAATCCTCAGGTGACGGACAGGCTAAGGATGGCGAGGGGGCCGGTTTCAGCGGAACCGCAATACCGGTGAAACAAAAAAGAAAGAGGAAAACCGAGTTGGCGATGTTGCAAGAGGTAATTAATTACAATGTTTGAATGTCTCGAACTCTAATTTGCAATCCCTGCCCAATAAATATTTTCGTCGATTTATGTGGTTTTTATTTATTTATTTTTTTATAATATAAAAAAATGTTAACCCTGGAATAAATAGTTTACGATCTCCGTGCGATCTAATGAAATCTAGTCAGTCGCGCATATTTTTGGAGTCTCAACGACGTTTCACCGTCACTGGTGTCCGTCCCGGAGTAGATATCGTCTCGTTGACTTAAATCGGTGCGAAACAGCTGTGCATCTCGACGAGATTTGTAAATGTCGCCATAGGAACCGTCATGATTTTCTACATCAGCTCCTGCATTCGAGCCTATCTATGCTCCCTGTACGAAAATCCCATAGAAACCTGTATAGGTTTTCCATGAAGGAACGTTGAGCAACATACATTTTTACGAACAACTGGATATGCGTATTTTCGATACGTCAAAAATAGCATTTTCCAAACATTTCTTTCAATGAGGCCTTAACAAATATTTTCCAGAAGACACCCGGTCGTTAATTAAGGGTTGCACTGTATTGATTACTGACTCACCCCAATGCAGAAAATAATCCACAGCCGTGATGCACAGCAACGATGAACATACAGTTGTATGTTATTTGGACGAGGATTCCCAAAGAGCAGCATAGGAAGCTGTGCAGCATGATGTAATAATAATATTGTTGCATGTCGATATAATAAAAGTCGACGGGTATTGGAAATTGACCGGGTTCGGTTCCATTTCTCACCAAAACGTCTACGATCTTTGGTATAATCGGTTCGAGCATGAAGATCGTGCTGGCTGCATAAGTCACAGCTGTGCGCAATATTAATAAGTGTATACATATAAGGTTAAAATATGATTTTATTTCTAAGTCAACATCGATTTTCTAACCCGCGTATAGGATCGTAATCTTTCGTCCTTGTTTTGTATATTCATGTAGTGTTTCAACGTCGCGATCCTGAATCCAAACTTCCCAATCCGTACGTATGTGATTCAGCAACATTAAAACCTGCGTGTGTCGAGAAGCTTTTAATGAATGAATAACGAGCAGTTATGTTTACGCTCGAATTCAATTAAGACAATGTGGTGCAATCTCAGTCGGTATCAAATCGTCTCCCTGACAATTCCAGCAACCACTCAACGAACAAAAATTTAACCGTTCCTTTCGAACACTTTTTGCAACCATTGAAAACCCGTAAATACGACCGTTCTTGCCGGATTGTCACATGCGCGAGCTGCATGCTCAGTTCACTAGTCAAACTTACAGATCGTTACTTTACGGTCGTTTTTACAAAAAGCAACTGTTCACGACAGCGATCACTTATCAACGGTCGCTTTTTTCGTCTTTTCTACATAAAGAATCGTAAGTTTTGCCCGCTAAAGCAGTTGCTTGTTTAGTCGTTCTTACAAAATCAAACGTCGATACTGCTGATGACGGATCTAGTAGAACCTTAAAGGCCTTTATACATAAAAGGTTGTATATCCAAACGTGGGTCGCCCTGTAAGGCGGTTACTCTTTCAGTCGTTCTTACGAAACCAAATCCGACAAAAACTGTCGTATTTACTGATTTCCTTACGGCGGCAAAAAACAGCGGATTGCAACGGTCGCTTTTATAATAGCTCTCAAGGTTACTTTCCACAGAATGTAATAGTTAATGGGCTCGCTAGGGTTTCCTTTTTTTTCTCGAAATTATTGCCGTAATGTCGAAGACCAGAATTGGATTTTATAGTTTTTAGATAGACGCATAGAAATCGAATAACGAACGAATGATAATTCTCAAAAATGTAACGAACCTTTTGTGAGTTGAAAGCACCAAAGAACAGCTTAGTGATGCAGTAACCGCAAAAGAGCAATAAGGTGATAGCTTCAAGCATAAGATCCACATTGTCAATATTATTCGCAATAAAAAGTAGCTGAGGTATCATTAGCGTACTACAAATCAATGTTAAAATAGTATATATAACGACATTAATTCGAGGATTCTGTTCTGGCCATTGCCCAAATAATTTCATTAACATTTTGTTGAAACTGTAGTATTGATGTTCGTTCGAATCCATTGCTGTCTGAACGTCTGTCGACTATTGTATAAAGTATACAAGTGTTTGTTTCGCTCTTCAAGTTCAAATGGCAAGTGCACCATTACTTGTGGGTATTACTACTTTCGCCCGTAATAAATTTAAGCGTCATTTTGTATGGAGTGTCCATATCGTGAAGGACGTGAAAATTGTTTCTTCACGTTGTGACGTTGATAGACAGGTCTGTTCTGCGCTGCGCAGACGGAGGACTTTGTGAAACAGTGAGAACCCGACACTTACGTGCCTGTTTCTCGGAACAATGTGCGAACCCCGTCAACTGAGTTATACATTATTTTCATGCTCGACTAGCAAAAGAGAACGATGATAGGGATTTTGATTGAACGTGGAAGGGTAGAAAAGTTTATACTTCTGTGTAAGCCTCAGTCGTTCGTACGGTCGAATCGAGAGTGGTTCGCTTATAAGGAAGAGGGCTTAACCCTTTGTCGATTATTGTTTGTATGTAATCGAGTGCAGGCCGTCAGCGGACAATTCGTCGAAAATAATTCGTCGAATAACAACTCGTCGAATGACAATTGATTAATATTAATAAAGATTGTGTTGTCATTCAGTAAAGGGTCGAATCGTCTCTTTTATATCAACTTTGCTAGGGCTACCGTTAATATAAATATCCCCTTTCGGCCGTAAGCAGAGTCAACGAACGAGGACGCAGCCGAAATCTCACTCCATTAATTGTGCTTCCCCAAGAAGCTTTGTTTTGGTGAAAAAATTTGTTTTCGAGATTTTCATGGAAACGTGTGCAGAATGGGCCAAACCGTCGAAAAAATACGTTATGAAAAAATGTCTGGATGTGTGTGTGTGTGTGTGTGTGTGTGTCAGTTTGAGATATCAAGCTGAAATTTGTACCACAAATTGAGGGGTCAAGTCCCTCACTTTGGTGCAATTTTTGGCCAAATCTATGTAATTGTTCAGTTTTTACGCCATTTCGAATTTTTTGAAAAATTATTTTGTATGACAGTGACCGATGTTGGTGAATTTTCTTCCGTTCGCTGCGGCTTCGTGCAACATCCGACCGTTCCGAAGCCACAGCGAACAAAAGACATTTTTTTGAAAAATGTCTGGTGGCGCTCTAGCTGCCACATTTTTCAAGATATCGGACTAAAATTTGGAAGAAAGTTAGACTATTAGAATCCAATGATTGGTATCGAATTTGGGCAAAATCTATGTAGTCGTTCAGTTTTCCCACAATTCTGAATTTTTCAAAAAATGTCTGGTGGTGCTCTATCTGCCACATCTTTTGAGATATTGGGCTAGAATTTAGTCCAAAGTTGAACTACCGTTCACCAAAGATCGGTATTGAATTTGGTAAAAATCTATGCAAGCGTTCAGTTTTGGCATCATTTTGAAATTTACGAAAAAAGTTTCTTTACAAAAAAACTACTATCAGTAGCAAGAAATAAATTGAACAACGATGGAACTATTGAATAAGTATATTCAATAAACAAGTAAAAGTAATTGAATAGATATGTGTGGAAAACTTTTCATAAAAGAAAGCTTCTTGATAAAGCCAAAAATGTTAAAAGTGTTTTCTTACAAACAGAGCTCAGTAAACCGTGATAAAAAAAAAGAGGAAGCAATATGCCAATGTCATTGGCACGATTTTTTTTTATTTACAAAATTTTTTTGGTGTTTTCTTGTTCAAAAATTTATTTTTTGTTTGCATTTTCATTCTATTGTATTTTCAATATTTTGTTTTGTTTTTTTAAATTATTTTTTGTTGATTTTATTTTTAAAAATTGTTTTATTGTTTTGTTATCTGACATTTTCTTTTTAGGCACTCGCTATTGGAAATAGGCCTATTGGAAGGAGTGGCTATTAAAATCGTCTTCGAGGCCTCTTTCAGGACTTTCGATGGAGACGCTGCGCACCAAATGAACCTGAAAACAAAATTCTTTCAGAGGTCCTTTCGGTGGACATCCAACATCATCCACAGGCCATTTTGAATAGCTACGGTAGCCCTAAATATTTTTTTCAGCCTCCGAATGCATAAAAATGGCCTTTTCACTACATTTCTTGTCTCAGCCGTCCGTATGGTACATTGGACTCTGCGAACCAATTGGGCCCAATTTTTCAGGAATCTGTTATTACATTGTTTTGAATATACACGTATATTTTGTAATCCGGGGGTCGTAACGTTACAGAACGGTCGTCGGGGTGAGAGGAGGGGCGGCAGCAAAAATGAAAAAAGGGTTAAACTCCAAAAAGAACAATATTATTCGGTAAGAAAACGTTGAAGCGATACAATTGAAAATAAAGAGAATAATACAAACAGGATAGTGAACTGAGAATAATACAAATAAAAGCAAAAGGAAAATAAAGAAAATGACGCAAAATGGATTCAAAAAGAAACGCAAAAATAAAGCAAACTAAATTAGAAAATAATGCAAAATAACCAACGAAGAATAAAAAGAAAAAAAAACGATTACACAAGCACCGTCGAGTGCAATTGCCTCAAGCTAATCGCAGGGTCAGTGAGGGCAGGGGATGCTCGCGATCGGGGGGAAAATAATTCGATAAAAATGGCAGTACACTAGGCGACGGGAGTAATCGCCGTGCACGCTTCTGTGGTACAGGGAAAATAGCAAAAATAAATTACTCAGGGCCACGGGGGAGGAAGGACTTGTCGGGCAATAATAAAAGAAAAATAAACAAATCGAAGCAAACTTAACAGAAAGTTCTCAAGATAATTATTGGGCGCCAGCTACCGTTTGACGGGGTAACACCGTTAATTGTTCGCCACGCGGCGCATGGACTATTAGCGAAAAAACTTCTTAACAGCGGCCGACTAGTTACGGGCGCGGGGAATCTCAAGGGGGCGAAAAAGTTCGATCTTTTGGCTCAGAAAAATTTTAACTTCAGCTAATTATTTAAAAACAAAACACTCGCAAAATAACGAAAAAATATGAGCCTTTGTCGAGCACTACCTGCTGCCGTAATGGCGAAGACGATCCTGAACAATTATTTCCAATTATCCTCAATCCTTTTCTATCGTCACGGGGCCGGTTCGGGGGGGGGGGGGGGGGGGGGGGGGGGGGGGGGGGGGGGGGGGGGGGGGAAACACGTCGGGAATGATGCAATTAATTTACACAATCAATTGCCGCACTCACGCTTCACGGAACATCCATCTCTCTCTCTCTCTCTCTCGCTCTCTCTCTAGTACCACTGTGATTCAGCTGACGATAAGGAAGCCTGTCATCTTATCAGTGTCTGATAAAGCTAATTATCCTCGTTCTGTAACCTCTAGCCGATAAGTCAGTTCGATAAAGTAGATTGCTTATCTACTGCGGTCGACTACATATATTTTCCTGTATGCAGAGCGCGAAGTGCTACAAGTGTACGAAAAATATTGCGGGAGAAACTCTGCTTTGTACTGATTGCTCTAAAAAATTCCATCCGGGTTGCTGTAGATCGTGCATTCAATACAAATCTGCTTTTCAGTGCTGTTTTAATGATTTTAGCTATTTGTTACCGGAAGCTGTGCGTCCAATACGGCCTTCAATGAATTTCTCCAAAACGCCAATCAATGCTAACGCTGCCCAGAATGCTTTCGGTGCTCCACAGACTTCGGACTCCGACAAACTTCAATATATTGTTGATAAACTTAATTTGTCAGAGGCTAAAATGGACTCATTTATCATGGAGCAACGCGCGACTAACAAAGATATTACTGAGAAAGTTAGTGGTCTACCCCAAGTTTATAAAAAAATCGAAGAACATGACACTCGTCTCGACAATCTCGCGAAAGAAAATTCCGACTTAAAACGCGAATTAGAGCAGTTCAAGCACACGGTCTCGGGCGGCCAATCATCGTCCCAATCATCATCCGAACTTATTATTGGCGGAATTCCTACTAACATTACTGACGACCAAGTCGCAATTGTCTCGAAAGTGTTCACCTCGCTCGGAGTTCAGCATCTCCTCAGCGATGTTCTCGGTGCTCGCAATCTCGAACGTAAAAATCAAGACAGTGCGTCCTTGCCTTGCCTCCTTGTCCTTGAAATGTTATCCTCCGATAAATATAACTTACTTAAAAGAACTAAAGCTAAAGCGAAGGCTACGGGATACAAGTACGTTTGGATAAAATTTGGCCGAATTTCAGTTAGACGCGATGACGGTTCTCCGGTTATACTGATTTACTCCGATGCCGACCTTGCTCGTCTCGTTTGACTTCCTTTAGGTCTAGTTGCTTCGTCGCCGGTTGGTCAGACAAATAAAAATGTTGGCTTAAAAATTGCACAATTCAATGCGAACTCTCTCCTTGGACACATCGACTATATACGAGCTTATTTTTCCAGTAACTTTTTTCATGTCATTTCCACCTCCGAGACTTGGTTGCATGCTCACATCGCTGACGATCTTGTCAATTTAAGAAATTATTTTCTTATCAGAAACGATCGTGAAGGCAAAGAGGGCGGTGGTGTTGCCTGTTTTATCCACGAATCACTTAAAGCTAAAATACTAGCTACGTCTCCGAGCGCCTTCTCTAACTCTCCAGAGTTCCTGATTTTTGAACTTCGCTCCGATATGTCACCCCCACTGCTCTTTGCTTCTATTTATCGGCGACCGAAAGGTCTTTTGCTCAACGATTTCTCTGAATCACTATCGCAATTTTCCCATGCGTATGAGAATATCGTCATCGGAGGCGACCTGAACTGTAATCTTGCTTCTAATGCTTTTGAATCGAACTATTTACGCAATTGGATTTTTTCGCTTTCTCTGCATCTTGTAATCTCCGAGCCAACTTATCATACTGCGACCTCAGACTCTTGGCTTGATGTTCTTATTCTCGATTCACCGGATAAACTTCACGCTTTTTCGAAAACCGAAGCGCCTTTTATTGCTGGTCACGATCTACTAGAGCTTACTTTTAACTTCGAATCACCATCCCTCGAGAATCGCAGAATCATCCGACGTGATTTTAGAAACTACAATAGTGAACATTTTCGCACTTCTCTCAGTGCCCTACTCGCCGCTGATGCTACGCTTGGGATAGTCGGATCACCAGATGAACTTGATGCTCGTATCATCTCTACATCACAAACTCTTGTTACTGCTTTCACCCATCATGCGCCTCTTCGTAGCTTTACCATTCGCAAACCCCCTGTTCCCTGGTTATCCGACGAGCTAAAGCGACGTATCAAGGATCGAAATTTATTGTTTAAACAAGCGAAGCGATCGAACAGCTTACTTCAATACCAAATTTACCGTCACACAAGAAACGTACTCAACGATGATATTAAAATTGCCAAAAGTAATTATCATTTCCAACAACTCAGTACTATCAACGACGCTAACAAAATGTGGAAAGAGCTTGCTCGTCTCGGCTTGGTCAAACCCTCTCTAACCTCTCCGCTGAATTTCTTTACAAATTCTGAGCTTAATCATTTCTACGCCTCCGTATCGAATTCTTCTTCTACGGTCACTCCGACTCTAGTTGCTAACACACTTTCACTCATTCCCATCTCACTTCCCGCATTTTCATTCAGATTAATAAATGACGAAGATCTACTCGAAGCCTTAAATCTTTCCTCTGCTTATTCTCACTCGCACGGTTCCGACGTTATCTCTTCTTTCTGCATTAATCAAGCTTTTCCCGCTATTTAACCTCTTCTCCTTGCTCTTTTTAACTCCTCTCTGCGCCTTTCTAAATTTCCTGATAACTGGAAACAAGCGTTCATCAGGCCACTGTCCAAAATCCGTACACCACTCTCTCCTTCTGACACTAGACCAATTGCAAACCTTCCCGAGCTCTCGAAAATGCTTGAACGCATAGTGCATAAGCAAATCACGTCTTTCTTATCCCAGCACAATCTTCTTGATCCAAGGCAGTCGGGATTTCGGGCTGGCTATAGCACTCAGACCGCACTTCTCAGAGTTAGTGATGACATACGGAAAGCTATTGATGAGAGGAAAATCACCATTCTTATCCTGTTCGATTTTAGCGAAGCCTTCGACACGATATCTCATTTGCGCCTTCTTTGCAAGCTCAAGGCTCTCGGCTTTACTCAACCAGTACTCTCCTGGTTCACATCTTACCTGACTGGGAGGACTCAGGCTGTCTTGGAGGAGGACAATGTTCCGTCCTCCTGGCTTCCTGTGTCCTCTGGTGTACCACAAGGATCCGTGCTTGGACCACTGCTCTTTTCACTATTTATTAACGACATAAGACACTCATTAACTTACTCCAGCCACACGGTCTTTGCCGACGACACACAAATTTATCTCAGCTGTTCTCCGCAGTTTTTGAATCAAGGTCTCGAGAAAATAGCGCTTGATGCAGCTGCTATGTTCGAATACGCCAATTCAAACGATTTGAAACTAAACTTGTCTAAGTCGAAGGTTATGGTCCTAGGTAGCGAGGCTCACGTGAGAACAATCGACGTAAACTCACTCCCACCCATCATTGTCAACGGTCAAGCGCTCCCTTTTGTCACTGAAGCTCGCAACCTAGGAGTCATCTTTAAGTCGAACCTAACTTGGAATGTTCATGTCGCAATGGTTTCTCAAAAAGTTAACTTCTCTCTCCACAGGCTGAAATACCACAGAAATTCGCTCTCCCAGCCCCTTTGTATTATACTAGTCAGTACCCTTATTTTTCCTCTCATCGATTACTGCTGCCTAGTATTTCACGATCTCACTAACGAACTCGACCACAAACTACAAATGCTCATAAACAGTACCATCCGGTTTATATTCGACTTGAGACGTGACGTACACATAACTCCGTATAGGCACAGGCTCGGCTGGCTGTCAGTCCGAAATCGTCGACTGCTTTTCCTGGGAATGTTTGCTCACCGCATTGGACATCGTGGAAGCGTACCGTATGTTAACGAAGTATTTAGTCTTAGAAACCCGAATGTCCGACCCTCTCAGCGCATCGTGACTCCAGAATACTTTCAAGTACCTAATCACCGCACAGTTTGCTATCGTAACTCTTTCCACCTATCCACTATCTATTTCTGGCATTCACTCCCTTCAGAATTAACCTCCGAGCCGTCAAGCAATATATTCAAACAGAAGCTTTTCGATCACCTCATGGGTCTAGAACAAGCTGCTTAGTTATTAATCATCTGACGATAATGGGAGATGTAAGGGTATCTCCGTTCTTTGTTTATTGTTAAATCCAATAACTCTGAAGTTGCGGATAATAATGACGCTATTCCATCCGCTCTATTACAACGCAATTCTACTTATGCTTAATTTCTACGCTGCTATGTGCTCCCTTCTCGATGCCTATATGTTACTATTCATTATTATATCCTTTGTTTCATTCTCTCTTATAATTTAGTTTGAATTTCAGTTGCAAGTTTTCTTTTCACTGTATATACGTTATTGCCTAATAGTAATTTAAGGCATGATAAACTCTCTCTCTCTCTCTCTCTCTTTCTCTGGATGGACGTGTTTTGGATCGGTCTGCAATTTGACGAATCTGCCAACGTCTTCCATGCTCCAATTGCGACAAAAATCGGTACAGCCATTCGGATTCGTGGTACGCACAATTTAAATCATTCAAACTAGTAGGAAATATCCAAACTACTAAGATCTGTCGGTTTTCCGGGATCGATATCTCTGTGGTCAAAGTGACAGGTGGTCTGCCATATTGGAAACGCAGAGGCAGGGGTGAGCAATCTGCGGCTCCATTAACTCGGACAGTGACACTCATTCCGGGGCTCCACGTGTGCGGCAGAGTAAGTTTCCGGTTAAATGACTGGAAAAAAATCGTGATGACTACTGATCAACGGGAGGCAAGTCAATCGAGTCATCAAGTTTACTAACAACAATGGCGGGAAAAAATAACAACCCGAAATGTGAAAAATGTAAAAAAAATATCATGCAGACGGTTTTTGAATGCGCAAAATGTATCAAGGACTTCCATAAGGGATGCGCAGATATTCACAGAGAGAGAAACGACAGAGGCGAGCTGGTTGCATGTGATGGGGAAATCGTAAAAAGACGAAGAGAAATTCCCTCCGGGGAACACGCAGAGAAAAGAAAGAAGAGAATGAGAGAAGAGCAGAGCGAAGATGAAAGTGATTATGAGATGACACTAGAAGAAAAAATAGACAAGATCATACGAGAGCTAAAAAATAAAGGAAATAATACAGCTGGAGAAGGACGTATCAAGCAACTCATTGAGACGACGGTGAAGGCAGAAATCCAGAAAGCGTTTACGGCGATGAGAGACGAAATAAACGGAATAAAAGAAGAATTAAACAAAAAATTTCAACGACGAGATGATACGCTTGCAAAGAGGAGTACGAGAATTGAAGGATATGATGCAAAACCGTGAAAACGGCCGAACGACTTTCAATGGAACAAGAGAAACAGGATATGACAATAGAAGAGGAACACAGAAATACCCATATGCAGCGGCCATGAAGAATAAAATGCGAGGAGGAGAAGAAGTCATGATTATTCAACCGACAGGACAACAAAGCAGTGACGAAACAGCGAAGGTTCTAAAAGAAACATCGATATTGTTAAAGAAAGAATTATTGTAAATAGGGTGACGGAAGGTCAAGACGGAAGGATAGTGATCGGCTGCACGGAACGACACGACCGCGAACGACTAAGAAACCTAGTACAAAACGAGCTAGGAAGAGACTACAAAATCAAAACACCAGCGATAAGGAAACCAAAAGTAAAGATATTTGGAATAGACCTAGAAGAAAGTGAATTATCGGAAGAAGACCTGATAGGAAAAATATGCGATCAAAATCAAATCGAGAGAGAAAGAGAGTCTCTGCATGTCAAGATAATAAAAAAGTGGACTTACGAAAGATACAAAAATATGACGATACTATTAGAAGTCGACGCTGAAACTCATGAAAGACTGGTGAAGGACAACAAAGTCAAAGTTGGATGGAAAATGTGTGGGGCAGTGGACTATGTATCCGTAACGCAATGCTATAACTGCTGGGGCTTCTTTCACGTAGCCAAACACTGCAAAAAAAAGACGCGATGTGGTCGATGTGCGGAAGATCACCCGACGCAAAACTGCAAGGAAGAAGAGCGAAAATGCGCGAGCTGCATTGACCACAGGGAAAAACACAAACCGCAAACCATCGACATAAATCACGGCACGAATTACAGAAGATGCCCGACATACAGATATTTTTTAGAAATGGAGAAGAACAGAGCGGTGAGTCAGAATCAATAAAAGAGCAAGAAGGCAGCTTAATTTACTTGAATGCACGTAGTTTAATAAAGAATAAACGGAAAATAGAAGAACTAGTCGTAGACGAAATGAAACCAGCAATATTAGCATTATCAGAAACGAGAACCATAGAAGAGATTGACGATCATGAGATAACGATAAAAGATTATACAATAGTACGATGCGATAGTGAAAATAGGAGAACGGGGGGTGTAGCAATATATGTAAAAAATAACATCAATTTTAAAGTCAGTCAAAATAAAAAAATCGAAGGTAACTGTTGGTCTGTAGCAATAACGGTCAATACGAAAAAGTTTAAAGGAACGATTGTAACGTTATATCACTCGCCGAGCGCAAGCGACGCGAGATTCATAGAATGGTTAGAAGAAATTGTTGACGAAATATATGAAGACGGAAATTGCATATGGATTGGTGACTTTAATATTGACATAAGGGAAAAATCGTTTTACTCGAGATTATTAATAAATGTATTTGCAGAGAGAGGTTTTAAGCAATATGTGAAAAGTGCGACGCGGATTGAACAAGGATCAAAAACAACAATAGACTTAGTATTTAGTAACGAAAACAGAGACATTGTAATAAGTAACACACCAAAGATAACTGACCACTCAATCATACGAATACATCTAGGACTAACTGAAACAAACAAAAATGACACGTATAGACGAGAAAGGAATTTTAAAAAATTTGACGTAAATCGATTTATGACAAATATCACGATTGCATACGCTTACATAAACGACAATAAGGGAGACGAAAATACATATAACTACATAGTAAATAAAACAATGAGTAACGTGATAGAAGCACTAGATAAAGAGGCACCATACATACGAGTAAAAAATAACGGGGAATGTGATGAGAAAAAATGGTTCACAACGGAAATAAAAGTATTAATAAGACTTCCGTTTCCGGTGTGGATGAGTGATGACGGGTGCGAATTTGGAGTGAAGGAAATTGACTGAGATAGAAAAACGAGAACGAGGCCAGGCAAGAAAAAGGAAGGAAAAGACAGGTAGGAGACTAAAAAGTAAAAGGAGAGAAAGGGAATAAGGTAGAGGGATAGAGGAAAAGTGGAAAGGGAAAGTAAAGTAAGCAAGGGAGCGAGAGGTTAGGAGAGACGTTGAGGGAAAGGGGAAGAGGGAGCGGGAAGCGCGTAGTGGGTCGGGTAAAAGGGGAGAGAGCGCCACGGGGCGGCGGGAAGAGAGAACTGGGAAGGGGTAGGCAGAAGGCTCGGAGCGAGGTAAGGAAGAGAGAGACAGGCGAGTCGTGAGAGAGAGAAAGAGTGGGGCGAGCCAGGTAGACGGAGAAAGAACGTAAGGAGAAGGAAAGATGCAGAGCACGGGAGAGGGGGTAGGGAAAGACAGGGGCGGAGAGGGGACAGCTAGAGACGCGGAACAAAGCGAAGAGGGGAAAAAGAGAGGTAGGAAAACGAACGTAGAGAGGCTAATGAGAGAAAGAAGCGTGAGCATGGGGGATATGGAGAGTATCACGGATATTTGGAAAAGAAAAAGAGAGCAGGTAGAGGATTTCACGCAAGGAGAGAGGGAGGAAGAGGAAAGAGCGTTTCAGAGAAGTAAATTGACGGAAAGATCACCGAAGGGGAGACAAGGAGGGGAAAGGGAGTGGGAAAAAATGATACAGGATTTAAAGGAAGAAATGGGAAAGACGATAGGAAAACTGAGGAAAGAAATGAGAGGAAGAGAAGAAGAAAGAGGAAGGGAAATTGCGAGGGTAAGAGAGGAGATGGAGAGAAAAGAGGAAGTATGGAGAAAAAACAAAGAAAAAGTAGAAAAGCGAATCGAGAAATTAGAGAGAGAGGGAAGGGAAAAAGACGAGAGAATACGAGAGTTAGAAGCGAGGGTAAGAAAGATAGAGAGCAAGGAGGAAGGGGGAGGGGGAGAAAAGGAAGGAGGGGAAGGGAGAGATGAGAGGAATAGGCGGGGGATTGAGGAAAAAATAAAAAACACAGAGTGGGAAATGGAAAAGAAAGAGAGAGAGAGGAAAGACGGAAAAGAGTGATAATCAGAGGGGCGGAAGGGAAAGGGCCGGTTGGATGGGTAGCGGAGCAAGTAATAGAGGAAACTGGGGCCAGAGTAAGGATAACGAAGGTAAAGGAGACGGGCATGGGAAGGGAAATAATAATAGAGGTGGATTTGGAAGACGTGGGGGAGAAAAAAGAGGTGATGAGGGGAAGGAGAAATGTGAGAGACAGGAGGGTCAAAATAGAAGATGATCTAACGTGGAAAGAAAGAAGGATGCAATGGTGACTGAGCGAGTTACGGGAGGAGGAGGTGAGAAGGGGAAAGAGAGTGAGGATAGGGTACGGAAAGATAACGGTCGATGGAGTGACATGGTTTTGGGATGAGAGAAACGAAGTACTGAAAGACGGAAAGGGAAGGAGTAGGATAGAGAGAAGACAAGAGATAGAAGAGCAAAAAAAAGAGGAGGGCGAACGAATGGACGTGGTAGTGATAGAGGGAGGGGAAAGGGAGAGACAACGAAAAAACTAACGAGGGTTACAAGCGAAGAAAAAAGAGCGAAAAGAGGGGTAGAGAGGAAACGAGAAGAAGATGAAGAAAAGGAAGGAGGGCAGTGGAAAATAGCGTTTTGGAATGTGGCCGGAATAACAAATAAGAGCAAGGA
This sequence comes from Ischnus inquisitorius, assembly GCA_963924025.1. Classification (NCBI taxonomy): domain Eukaryota; kingdom Metazoa; phylum Arthropoda; class Insecta; order Hymenoptera; family Ichneumonidae; genus Ischnus; species Ischnus inquisitorius. Next base: position 1,140,551 of record OZ001252.1, read on the forward strand.
ATTCTGGAAAGAGATAATAAAATGGGAAGTGATAGCGATAATGGAGACATGGGTAGATGAGAAAGGGTGGGAGAGGGTAAGGGAGCGACTCCCGCGGGGGTACAGATGGACATGGCAAGCGGCAAAGAAGAGAAACAAAAAGGGGAGGGCGATGGGAGGAATGATGATAGGAGTGAGGGAAGAGATGGATGACAAGGAGGAGAGAGAAACGATAGAGGAAGAGGGATTAATGGTAAGGAAAGTGAGGGCAGGGGGGGATATTTGGACGATAGTAGCTGTATACGTGAACGGAGATATAGAAAGGAAAACAGAAAGGTTGAGAGGATGGATGGAGAAGCAAAACAGAACAGAAAGAGTAATAATAGGGGGGGACTTTAATGCGAGAACGGGCATAGAAGGAGGAAGAGTGACAGGGAAAGAGGATGAGGAAGAGGAAGAAAAGGAGAGAAAGTCGAAGGACAAAAAGGTGAACAGAGAAGGGAGGGTGTTAACGGGAATCGTGGAAGAAGTAGGATGGGAAATTATGAACGGAAACATGGTCGGGGATGAGGAGGGAGAGTACACCTATACAGGAGGAAGAGGGAACACGGTGATAGACTATATATTGGGTGATGAAGATACGAGGAAGGGGATGGAGAGATTGGAAGTGGGAGAAGAAATTGAATCGGACCACCACCCGATAGTGGTGACCATGAAAGCGGGAAAAGGGAGAAGAAGGAGGAAAGAAAAAACAAGGGTAAAAAGAGGGGGGGGGGGGGGGGGGCGGGAAAGTGGTCGGGAAGAATGAAAGAAGCATTTGAGAGGGGAATGGAGGGGTTTGAGATGGGAGAGGGGGAAATAGAGGAGAGGATGGAAAAAATGAACGGAAAAATCAAAGAGGAGATAAAGGGAAGTGAAAGAATAGGAGGGAGGGAGGAACGCGGAAGAGGAGAAGGATGGTGGGACGAAGAATGTAGAAGAGAGAAAGAAGAAGTGAGGAAGGAACTGAGGAGATGGAAGAAGGAGGGGGGGGGGGGGGGGAGGGGGAGAACTACAGAGAAAAGAAAAGGAAGTATAAAGAAGTGTGTGAGAAAAAGAAGAGGGAGGAACAGGAGAAGCTGGTTAGAGAGATAGCAGAAGCGAGAACAGAGAATAAAGTCTGGGAGATAGTGAATAGAGGAAGGAAAGGGAGAAAGAAGGTGAACGAGGGGATAGAGGAAAGGGAGTGGAGGGGATACTTTATGAATTTGCTGGGAGGGGTAGGGGAGAGGGCAAGAAGAGGGAGGGACGGTAGAGAGAGAGACGACGAGGAGGGTGAAATAAGTAGAGCAGAGGTAAAAATGGCAATAGGGAAATTGAAAGAGGGAAAGGCGGTCGGGGTGGACGAAATACCGAATGAAGCATGGAAGTATGGGGGTGAGAGGCTAGAGGAGATGGCATGGGATATTTGCGGAAGGGTGTGGAGAGGGGAGGGATGGCCAAAAGAGTGGAAGGAAGGGATAATAGCGCCGATAGTGAAGAAAGGAGAAGGAAGGAGGGTAGAAGAGTACAGAGGGGTGACGCTGATGCCAACTCTGTATAAGATATACACGGCGATATTGGCAAAAAGATTAGAGGAGGAAGTGGAAGGAAAGGGTATGATACCGGCGAACCAGACGGGATTCAGGAGGGGGGTAGGGACGATAGACAACATATACGCGTTAAACTACATAGTAGGGAAGCAAACGAAAAAAGAGAAGGGAAAGCTGGTGGCGTTGTTTGTGGATTTAAAGGCGGCATTCGACTCGGTGGACAGGCAGGTGCTGGAGGAGGCGATGGAAAAACGAGGGGTACGAAGAGGACTGAGGGTAAGGGTAGTAGAGATATATAAGGAGACGGTGAGCAGAGGCAAAGTAAAGGGGGAGACAGGGGAGAGATTTTGGACAGTAAAGGGGGTGCAACAGGGGTGCCCGATGAGCCCAATTCTCTTTAATATTTTAACGGCGGACATGGAGGAAGAACTGAGAAAAGGGAGATGGGGAGGAGTGAGAGTGAGAGGTAGAAGAATATGCACATTGGCGTACGCGGATGATGTGGTGGTGTTAGCGGAGGGAGAGGAGGAGATGAAAAGCATGATAAGAAGATTAGAGAAATATTTCGACAATAGAAAGTTAGAGGTGAACGTGGGAAAGACGAAAATCATGAGATTTAGGAAGGGGGGAGGGAGAAGGAAAGAGATAAAATGGAAGTGGAAGGGAAAGGAGATGGAAGAAGTGAAGGAATTCAAGTATCTGGGATACGTGTTTATGAGGAATGGAGGGCAGGAAGAACATATAAAGGAAAGAGTAAGGAAGGCGGGTGCGGCGATGAGGCAAGTGTGGGGGATTGGGAAGAGGAAATTTGGAAGCAGAGTTGGGAATAATGCATTATTTTTTTAATGCACTATCGTTTTCATTGCCCATTATTTTATAAATGAGTAATGGATTGTCAGGCCATTGCTCATTGCATTTTCAATGGATAATGGATCTTCAATCCATTGCCCATTATTTTATAAATGAGTAATGGATTGTCAATCCATTGTTCATTGCATTTTTAATAGATAATGGATCCTCAATCCATTACCCATTACTTTTGTAATGGATACTGGATCCTCAATCCATTACCCATTACTTTCTTAATGGATAATGGATCCTCAATCCATTACCCATTACTTTTATAATGGATAATGGATCCTCAATCCATTACCCATTACTTTTGTAATGGATAATGGATCTTCATTCCATTATCCGTTACTTTTTAACGGATAATGGATCCTAAATTCATTATCCGTTACTTTCCTATCGGATAATGGATCCTCGATTCATTATCCATTACTTTTCTATCGGATAATGGATCCTCGATTCATTATCCATTACTTTTCTATCGGATAATGGATCCTCAATGCATTATGTTTCAATTGCTTAAACAATCGGAATTCTCCGTTAAATTGTTCAAAAAATAAAAAATGACGGTTCTTTAATTGAAAATAAATTTAACAAATGTTTAATTGCTTCGAAAAATCGAAATGCCGGCTAAACATTTTTTTATCGAAATTTGCGTTTTAATAGTTCAAAAAATCACAATTTAGTTTTAAATCGTAAAAAAAATATTGAAGTTTACTGTGTTGAAACATAAGAAATTACCTTTTAATTTGATTAGAAAAACTAAGTTTATGTGTAAATTGTTTAAAATATCGGAATTCACATTTGATTCGCGTTGAAATTCCAAGTTAACATTCAATTTCTTTAACACATCGAAATTCTCGCTTAAATTGTAATAAAAAAATCACGTATGTATGTGTTAAAGGAAAATGACAGTTTAATTTCTTGAAAAAATTTACATTTACGTTTAAATTGCTGGAAAAATCGAAATTTACCTTTGGTTTATTTACGAATTAAAAGTTAACGTTCAATTTCTTTATCAATTCGAAATTCGCGGTTTAGTTGTTTAAACAATTAAAATTCAGGTTTAAACTTAAAAAAATAATTGACATGTAATGTGTTAAAAAAATTACAGTTTACTTTGTTGAAAAATCTAAATTCATTTCTTTAGAAATACAAAGTAAACGTTTAATTTCTTTAACACCTCGCAATTCGTTGTTTAATTGTTTAAGTCATCGAAGTTCACGATTAAATTGTAAAAAAAATCAAACTTGACGTTTAATGTGTTAAAAAATCGAAATTTACACTTGATTCATTTAGCAATTGAAAGTTTACGTTTTATTTCTTGAACAATTCAAAATTTGCTGTTTAATTGTTCGATCAACCGAAGTTTACGTGTAATATGATTAAAAATGTACAATTCACGTTTAAAATGTATAAAAAAAAATTCACCTGTAAATTGCTGGAAAAACCAATTTCCTGTTTAAATCGTTTTAAAAAACGAAACAAAAGTTTAATTTAGTAAAAACTTAAAATTTTGCCTCCAATCTATTTTAAAATGATAAATGTTTTAAGTAAATATTTTGTAGATCATAAATATTGTAAATACATTTTTAGGTCTTTATTTCAATTTGATTTTTTTTTGTCTTTACACGAATGTAACGTACTTCTGATTTTTAAAACAATTGAAACTCGAATTTCGATTTCTTAAACAATTTGAGGTAGTCCTTTCGTTAAGTCTGTCGCCACCTGGGATTGTGCCTTGATGAGAGAGAAGTGTGAACACTTCTTGATGATGTAAAAACCGGAAAAAATGAAAGATGCTGAGAAGATGGATTTTGCACAAGAATAATTCCAAAATGTTGTTACCAATTTACTGGTATAAAAAATTGCGAGGCAAGTCCCGAGGGGGCCGGGGAGGAGTTACCCGGCATCCTTTTTTTTTGTTATAAAAAATGATTTGTTAAGTTTTCTGAAAATGTATGCATTTTTTTAGAATTTCCGGTTTTTATCCCATCGAAACATGTTTGCAAGTCTTTCTCATTCCTCTCTCGAACTCACGTCAGACTCTACTTTAGGAACATTAAACGTAATATTTTTATTTTTAAACAGATGAATCGTTAATTGTAATTTTGTTACTAATACAAACGTAAATTTTAATCATCTAATCAATACTAACGCGAATTACGATCTTTGAACAAATTAATCGTCCGTTTTGATTTCAACAATCGAACATGTTGATTGACAAACAATATAAACATGAACTTCGACTGTTTTAACTATTAGAACGTGAATGTCGATTTTTCAAACCACTTAAACATTTTTTCATTTATGTTTAAACTAATTAAATGTCAATTTAGATTTTTTACCAATTTAAACGTAAATTTCGATATTTTAAACTGCTAAAATAATTTTTTATTCATTTCTAAATAAATTCAACCTCAATTTTTATTTATGCAACAATCTAAATGGGAATATTCATTATTTAAACAATTAAAGCACACATTTTTATTTTTTAACCAAATTGAACATTTATTATTTATTTTTAAACGAATTGAATGTCAATTTTGAGTATTTAACAATTTAAACGTGAATTTCGATTGTTCAAACAATTGAAACGCAAATTCCGATTTTTTTATAATGTTTTCCTATTTCTGAAGAATGAATAATGGATTATCCATTAAAAAAGTAATGGACAATGGATTGAGGATCCACTACCCATTACAGAAGTAACGGATAATGGGGTGAAGATCCATTATTCATTACAAATGTAACGGATAATGGGATAAAGATCCATTATCCATTACAAAAGTAACGGATAATGGGATGAAGATCCATTATCCATTACAAAAGTAACGGATAATGGGATGAAGATCCATTATCCATTACAAAAGTAACGGATAATGGATTGGAGGTCCATTATCTATTAAAAAAATAATGGATAATCGATTGAAGATCCATTATCTATTAAGAAAGTAATGGGTAATGGATTGCGAATCCATTATACATTACGAAAGTAATGGGCAATGAATTGAAGATCCATTATCTATTAAAAAAGTAATGGGCAATGGATTGAGGATCCATTACTGATTAATAAAGTAATGGGTAATGGAATTGGTGTTCATTATCCATTTTTTCAGTAATGGATTAATGCATTATTATTACATTGAAATGTTCACAACGCTGTTTGGAAGGAACTGCGAGAGGAGAATGTGGTTATTTGACACGCTGGTGAGGACGGTAATGGGATACGGGGCCGAGGTGTGGGGGTGGGAAGAAAGAAGAAAGATAGAAGCAATGCAGGAAAGGTATGTTAGATGGGTGTTGGGGGTAGATTGGAGAACACCTGGGTATATGGTGCGGGAGAAGTGAAGAGGGACAAGATAAGGACGAGAGCGAAGAGGAGAGCGTGGGCATACGAAGAAAAGCTGGAGAGAGGGGAGGGGAGCGAAATAGCAAGAGAGTGTTTAAAGGAAATAAAGGAAAGGGAAGGTTGGGAAAATACGAGCTTGTCAATTTGGGAGCAGGGGAGAAAATCGGGGAGGGCGGGGAGAGAACAAGAGAGGGAAGAGGGAGAGGGAGGATACGAAAGAATAGAAAAGGAAGATAGGAGGGAACAGGAAAAGGAGAGGAGGGCGAAGATAGTGGAATCGAAATACAATAGATGGTATAGGGAAGTGAGAGTAGAGGAAGTGCCAAAATACTTAAAAATGGGGTGGAATGAGGAAAGGTGCAGCAGGATAGCGAGGTTTAGATTAGGAAACGAGATGAGGGAGGGAAGGTACTGGGCAGGAGAGGAGGAAAGAAAATGTCGGATATGTGGGGAGGAGGGGGAGTCATGGGAACATGTGATAGACAGATGTGGAGGAGGTGAGAGATTAGAAAAAAATATAGGGGAAAGAATCAGACAGATTTTGGACGAAGGAGGAGGAGGAGAAGAATGGATGAAAGAGTTGGGGAGAAGGAGGAAAGAGAGAGAGAGTGAGGGAGGGGGGGAGGAAGACTGGGAAGGGCGAGAATGAGAGAGGAGAAAATGGAAAGGAAACGGAAGTCGAGGGGGCTGCTGATGCACAGAAAAAGTGCACCAGTAGCAACCGAAAGGAGAGAGGGAGGAAGGAGAGAGAGAGGAAAGAGGAGGAAGAAGGATGAAAGAGGAGAGAAGAAGGGAAGGAGTGCATGGAAGTAAATGTAAAAAAAATGTAAAAAGAGCAGAGAGAAAGAGAAGTGTAAACGGAAATAAATGTGATAAATAGGGTTAAAATAGGACAAGATAGGATAAGTAGATAAGTTAAGTTAAGATGAAAGGCGGGCGAGCGAGCGGGCGAGTGGCGGCGAGAAATAAGAGAGAGGAGAAGCGAGAAAGGCGGAGGTGGCGGCGAATAGAGTAAGATAGAAGTAAGAATAGAATAAGAGAAGATGTACGGAAACGGAGGCCTTGTAACCCCACGGAGAACAATAAAGATACATACATACAAGTATTAATAAAAGAAAGGGATGAATTATTTAAAGTAGCAAAGACCCAGGAAAATAGAAATGACTGGGCAAGATTCCGCGTGAAGAGAAATGAAATAGTAGATAAAATACGACGAGCAAAAAAAGAATACTATGAACAAAAAATTGATAATAATAAACATGACAGTGCCGAAATGTGGAGGATATTGAAAAAATTAATAAAAGGGCACACACAAGAAATTAGGTATACAAATGGTATTAACTTTGAAGGGAGGATAATAAGGAATGAAAACGAAATTGCAAACTACTTCAATAGATATTACGTGGATAGCATAGAGGATATTATAAATAGTATAGACACAGTTCAAAGTGAAACCAGTCGAATTACTGATTTTACGGATAAAAAATCTAAAGAATTTAAAGAAGTCAACTGGAAATTCAAGAGATAATAGCTAAACTACCAAAGAAAAAAGGGACACAAGAAGGGATATCAACAATAATTTTGAACAATATATTTGACGCACTTGGCAGACAATTCACCGAATTATATAACGACTCGCTAAAATACGGGATTTTCCCGGAAAAATGGAAAATATCAGAAATAATACCTATACCGAAGGTGCATAAAACGTTGAGAGCAGAAGAATACAGACCGATAAACATGCTACCACAGTACGAGAAAGTTTTGGAAATCATAGTGAAACAACAAGTAATAAAATATATAGAACAAAACGGATTGCTGACCGAAAAACAGTATGGATTTAGAGAAGGTAAATCATGTGAAGATGCAGTACAAAAAATATTAACGGTATGGAAAAAAGACATAAGTGACGGTAAAATAATAGGTGCAATATTTATCGACTTAAAAAGAGCATTTGAAACTGTAGACAGAAAGATACCGGTAAAAAAATTGAGTAGATATGGACTGCAAGAAGTGGCACTAAAATGGTTTAAATCGTACTTAACAGATCGAGCACAAATAGTGAAAGTTAATCAAGAGAATTCTCAAACAATTTATACTGAACACGGGGTTCCACAGGGTTCTGTACTGGGACCCCTGCTATTTATTTTATACATAAATGATATTGTTGAAGTACTTACAGATAACTGTGATATTGTGATGTTCGCAGATGATATGATAATATATACGAATGCCGGAGGGTCAATAGAATTAGAAACGAAATTAAATAAACAGCTCATGCAGATAGAAGATTGGCTTGGCAAAAACAAACTGAAAATGAACACAAAAAAAAACAAATTTTATGGTTATCAGAGGGCCGAAACAAACGAAAGGAGAAGAAGTAACAATACGTACCAGAAAGGGAGAACCGATCAACAGAGTAAGCGAAAATAAATATCTCGGGGTAATGATAGACTCGAGGTTAAATTTCACTGCCCAAAAAGATTTTATAATAAGAAAAGTAGGAAAGAAGATAAGCTTTTTGCGTAGAATAGGAAAGCATCTAACGGTCGCGACGCGGTGCGTAGTGTATAAATCGATTATAGCGCCACATTTTGAATATTGTAGTACTATTATGATAAACATGAATAAAACAAACGTAGATGCTATACAAAAATTACAAAATCGAGCTATGAGAGTGATACTGCAGTGCAGAAGAGAAACGAGAATAAGTGATATGCTTGAGGCGTTATGTTTTCTAGACGTAAGGGAAAGAACTGAATTCAATGTACTAGTATTTATACACAAAATGATATTGTTAGAAAAAGAGAAAGAACCCGAAAGAAGGACACTGAAATATGTTGGAGAAAGAGAAGGAATGAGGACGAGGCAAACGAACAACATAAAAGTAAATCTGAGGCAAAGAACGATTGGCCAAAAAGATATAATGTATGACGGATTGAAATTGTATAATGATTTACCGAGAAATATAAAAGAAGCGAAGAATGTGAAGGAATTCAAGCGTGGATTAGTAGAACATGTGAAACGGAGGAGAGCGAGAATTTGATGTGCAAAGTAGTTGTAAGGTAGTACGTAAGGAAATGTGTAGCGCGAAGCGCAAGGTAGCTAACAGCTAATAATAAACACTATTCTATTCTATTCTCTCTCTCTCTCTCCTCTCTCTCTCTCTCTTTGTGGATTGACGCGTTTTGTTCCGCTTTCTGCTCCGGAGTCAGCTACACGGGAAGTCGGACTGCGAAAATCATAAAAACCAGTTCAAAGTGTTAAATGCAGTATTCCAACTTTTTTTAGGCATTGTTCACTAACCACGGTGCACAGATGTGACGAGTCGAACACTATTTGTTTCGCGTCGACGACGCAGCTCTTGTGACAGCATGCAGCCATATTGGGCCACACAGCAGTGACGATCAAACGGCGGCGACAGCGCTCGGACAGTGACAGCCAACCTGGGGCTCCTGGGGAAGCTCCGATACATTTCCGGTCATATGACCGGAAGTATAAGCATCGAGCCGGTCAATCATCACCGTCCACTGGCCAATAGGAATCACACTTCAACAATAAGTCGCGTAAAGATGCCACCGAAACGCGACAACAAACAGTGTGCCAAATGCAAAAAAATGGTTATGACAACGGTTTACGAATGTAAACGTTGTCTCAAATATGATCATAAAGGCTGTGCAACAATACACAGATCCGATAATATTGATAATGAACTCATCCTGTCCCGGGGAAAATCGAAATTGTACCGGGAACGGGAGCTGGCAACGATATGGTGGAAGACGAAGCAGACGAAATGGAGGAACATGCAACATACGAAGCAGAAGGACAACAGCGAAAACGAAAAACGAGGACGCAGTCCAGTACTCCGAGCGGCGCCAAAAGAGCAAAAGAGGACGAGAGTGAAAATGAAGAAGAACAAGAAGAAGGTGAGGACAAAAAAATGTCAGTAGGTGAAAAAATCGACACAATTTTTAGAGACATGAAAAAAATACATAACAAATGCGCGCAAATCGAAAAATTGAAATACGATATACAGATGATTGTTACAGTAGAAATCGAAAAGTGTAAGAGTGGAGCGAGACACTTAAGGATATCGTAGCTAGAGAAATAAAAAAAGAAACAAAGAAATTCGTTGATGAAATGAAGAGCGCTCAAGCAGGTATAGAAGAAATAAATATACTACAAGAACAGACAGGTAATAAAAAACTAGGAATAGAGAATGCAGAAAACGATCAAAAAAACAAAAAGAAGCGGGCGGAAAAAAAATAATCAGAAACAATCATATGCAACGGTGGCAAAAAAAAAAAAAAAAGTAAAAAAGAAACGATTATTGTTCAACCGATTAACGAACAAACGAGCGAAGAAACGACAGCAAAGATTAAAAGCACAGTAAATATTCTAGAACTCGGAGTAGGAGTAGATAGAATAACGAAAGGAACAAAGGGGAAAGTAGTGGTAGAATGTAAGAAAAGAGGAGATAAAGAAAGACTGGGAGATGCGCTTAAACAAAAACTGGGAAAACAGTACAAAGTGGTGGTACCAAACGAAAAATTGCCGAAAATCAAAGTAGTGGGTATCGAAGAAAAATTTGAAAAAGACGACGAAAGTGAGTTTCTGCAGAATATTTGTTTACAATATGATCTCGAGTTGGAAAGCGATACGTTCAAAATGAGAATTGTAAAAAAGATAGAGACAAGAAAGCAAGAGACAACAATAATTCTAGAGGTAGATCCGAAAACGCACAAAGTATTAGTCGAAAAAAGCAGAATGAAGGTAGGATGGAAGAACTGTTGGGTATACGACTACGTGAGTGTATCTCGCTGTTTGAAATGCTGGGGATACAACCACTACGCGACAGAATGCCGTAACGAACAATGCTGTAGAATATGTTCAGAACCGCACGAAGAAAATGAGTGCCAATCCGAAACCGTAAAATGTACGAACTGTGACAAAATGATCAAAAAATTTAATCTGAAAGGAGTAATGAGCAATCACGAAGCGACGGACTATAGATGTGAAGCGTATAGACATATAATCGAACAACACCGAAAAAATGTATTATACTGTGTAACCGATTTTCCCAACCTGACCGCTTCCTCGGTTACAAAGCGCGCTCGCCGTTATCGGTTATTGGGCGCCAGTCGCGGGAGCCAAACGCCCCGCGACAAAATTTATTTTACCGATAACGCGCGCTCGCGCTGTGGCCCAGCCAGGCCCAGCCTCGCGATCGGGTAGAGTGGGTGGGTCGTAACGCGTAGGGAAAAGACCAGGGTGTTTTCCAGGCGAAAGCCAAATGCACAATTTTCTTTATTGGTGAAGCTAAGCTAACGTGAACAATACAGGCGCGGCGTCGGGAGGCGACGATCCGCGCGTTTTTCTTACAGCAAAGGCCCCGTTGCCGGGGATACAATAGCTTCTCGCGCGTGTCTCGCGTGTTCTTCCCTCCGACTCGCTTTACAAGCTTTTCCTAATTCTTAAACTAAGCCCCTGCGCGACGAAAAGTAAATCAGGTGTTTTACAGCGCGAGGTAACGCGCGAGCGTCACGTCGCGCGATTCGAAAAGATCAATTCGCCCTTGAAGAGGGCCGTTACGCGCAGGGTTCCCTATTTGGACTCGCTCGCGGATTTCTTTTCTAATAACTGAGTCGCGCGAGAAAGCGCGCTCGCACCAACAATTATGCCCTTCGGAGATATTAAATTCGTCCGACCACTAATTACAATAGACAACATTCGAACCGATTCTACAATACATTGAGCAAATCTTTTCCCGACATGGACGCCAATGCCCCGTGTGTGAAACGCGCCGTCGCGACGATAGCGCGTCGGATCCGAGACTCTACTTTACTTTTTAGCCCTCAAACCGGAAACGCACGACAGTCTTACCGAGGATTTTGCAGCGGCAGTTGGCTTCCGAATTTCTTCGTAATAGAGTCCCCGCGTCGCGTAGGGTAAACGTCGTTATTCTCGTTGCGGCGATGTGCACGGATCAACGCGTGGCCACGACCTTTCCTTTCGGGATCCTACGATTGAGTCCCCGATTCGAACCGTTCTCGCGAGCTCGCGGATATTGCCATCCCCACCCCGGCCTACCGGACAGTCTTGCCCTCGGTAGCGCTCTCTCGCGCTTTCGGCGAATTCGCGCGATCTGTCGAATTCGCGATCCCTTGAGTTTCGCGCGCTGATTTAAATGCGCGCGCGAGAAACTTGACTCGCCCCGATGTTGGGCGACCACGCTCGGCGCGCGCGAACTCCCACGCCCTGTCGCGCGTGGCTCGGGATGCCGACGATGACGACGGACGATGTTCCCGGAGGCGAGGGCGCTTGTGCCAATGGACCGACGCTCAAAGACGTCCCGGTTGTGCGTGAGGCTCGGGGTGAGCCTTCCAGGGAGGCGCGCTTCGCGGCGATCTTCTCGCGATGCGTGTGGGGCTCGATTCAGAGCGCAGGGAATCCACACGATACGGCCATGACGAGACGAAGTAGATCCGGTGAAAGGTGGACGCTCCGACGCCGCCTTGCTGACTAGGGCGGTCTGGACTGCCGCACGCTCGGGAATATCGCAACCCAAAAGAAAAGAAAAATCGGGAAAAAATTAGCTGAATGTTCACATTCCCTAATCTGCCCTGAGTGTCTGATTCCGGAGGGACTCTCCCCGGAGGCTAGATCGCCGCTCCTCGCGCCGATCCGTGCATCCTAGCCTTCCCTTTAACAAGCTTTGTGACGAGGGTGAAAAACCTCGTCACAACTGTAACGAGTAGCAACAACAGAGGGAGAAGTCGTGGTATAATGAGTCTTTCATTTCATTATTAAATGCACAAGGGTTTCTCAGACACAAAGATGAAATAGATAGCCTAGTAATATTTTTTAAACCTAAGGTTTTATGCCTCACAGAAACACACGTAACAGAAGAAATTGACGAGAAAGAATTGAATATAAGAAATTACAATATAATCCGATGCAATTCGAGCAATAGTAGAACCGGTGGAGTGTTAACGTATATAAAACAAGACATAGAATATACAGTTGCCGAAAATAAAGAGGTAGAAGAAAATGCGTGGATGAGTACAATCAAATTAAAAAGAGAGTATCAAGGAATAACAATATGCAATGTTTATCATTCGCCAAATAAAAGTGACGGGGCATTTATCGATCTTATTAATAATGAATGTGAAAAAATAATAGACACAGGACATATAATCCTAGTGGGTGATTTTAATATTGACATGAAGAAAACGAATCAGCGACTATTAAAAAATTGCATATGTATGAGACTGAAACAATATGTTACGGAACCAACGAGAAAAACAGAAACATCAAGCACACTAATAGATCTAGTTTTTTCAAATTTCTATATTAAAACAAACGTATTAGAGTCACCAAAGATAACAGATCACAATATTGTACAAATTAATATATATACTGACGAAATAGAAGATGGTAGTATGATAGAATATTTTACAAGAGACTTAACAAACTTTACAAAGCAACATTTCTGTATTAAACTAAAGCTAAGAGTGACAACAAGTGAGAGTAGAAACAAGAACATTCATGAGATGGCGAATATGATGATTGAATGCATAACAAATGTATTGAACGAAATAGCGCCGAAAAGACTGAAAACACTGCCGGTAAAATGGATGAATAAACCATGGATCAATAATGACGTAAGATAAGCTAGCAAAAATAGAGATAATGCGTAAGGAACAACGAGGGGCATAAATAATAGGGATAACTGGGAGATATATAAAAAATATAGAAATGAGGTGGTATACACGATAAGACGAAATAAAAGACAATACTATGAAGAAAACATTGACAATCGTAAATCCAATCCAACAAAAATGTGGAAGACATTAAAAGACCTTATAGGCAATAAAAGGAAAGCTATTAATCAGAAGACGATAAGCTTTAACGATAATGTAATTTCGGAAGAATCGGTAATTGCTGATAAATTTAACAAATACTTCCTTCAAAGCATTGAAGAGATAATAAGTACAATAGACAATGATGAGTATATTGACTTAGAGATACACATAACGGATGAACAAAGCCTATTGAGATTTCGTGAAGTAGAGTACGAAGAGGTTAATGAAATTATACATAATCTTGAAAATAAAAAAGGCACAGAGGAAGGAATAAGCACAGAAATACTGAAAATGTCATGGGAATGTATGGGAGATATAATACGAAAAGTAATAAATAAATCTATACAAGAGGGGATCTGCCCAGAAACGTGGAAAAATTCAATAATAATACCGATTTCGAAAGTGGCAGGTAGTATTAAAGCCGAAGAGCATAGACCGATAAATATTCTTCCGATATATGAAAAAATACTAGAACTCGTCGTTAAGAATCAACTAAAAAAATATATAGATGAAAATAAAATATTAGCAGACGAACAATCAGGATTTCGAGATAAATTTTCATGTGAGACGGCATTGCAAAATACGTTAATAGGGTGGAGAAATGAAATGGATAAAAGTAATTTGACCGGTGTTATTTTTCTCGACTTTAAACGTGCTTTTGAGACGATAAATAGGGACGTTTTACTGAAAAAATTAATGAATCTCGGCGTCAAAGGGAACGCGTTAAAATGGATCGCATCGTATCTGAGTAACAGAACACAACAAGTTAAATACAAAAACACAGTTTCAAACAAAAAAGTAACAAAGCACGGCGTACCGCAAGGATCCGTACTAGGGCCGCTACTATTTATTTTATATATTAATGACATTGTAACACAATTGACATATTGCTCATGTAAGATGTTTGCCGATGACACGATAATTTATGTTAGTGGGACCGACAGACTAGAGATAGAACGAAAACTAAATTATGACATGAGAAAAATTATGGAATGGTTAGAAAGGAATTCATTAAAAATAAACACAACGAAAACAAAATTTATGTTAATACGTGACCCGAGAAAGCAAATAATGAATCGATGCAATATTATTGTGGGCGGCGATAATATTGAAGAAGTCGAGGAACACAAGTATCTAGGAGTAATAATAGACGAACATCTGAGATTTGATAGCTTTGCATTGTATGTAGCCAAGAAAGTTGCGAAGAAAATCAGTTTTTTGTACAGAATGAATAAGCATGTGTCGATGTATACGTTGGTAACGGTCTATAAAACAATCATTGCTCCACACTTTGAATATTGTAGTACAATAATGTTAAGTTTCAATGAACATAGTTGGGAAATATTGCAGAAACTGCAAAATAGAGCGATGCGTGCAATATTGAGGTGTAATAAATATACTCCTATACGCGATATGCTATCTCTCGAGCGAGTAGTGCTTGCACAGCCGTTGTACCGAGCGCAACGAGAGCGAGAGCTTCTCAATAAAAGTATTTTCTACGGTTTACATTGTTACATCGGTGACTTTAGTTCGTTTACCCTTATCCTATCCTCACAATTATCTCGTATTTCTCACAGGTTATGGGCCCAGACACCCTAACTGCATTAGAAATTGTGAGAAAAGGAAAGGGCGCGCTAGAGACCGCGGCACGCGAGACACGAGGTGTGCGGCGCGTGCGGCCATATTGGCAAAGATCTTCTCGGAGAAGATTGACACGCGGTCGCGAGTGAAAACGAATCGATCATGTCCGATGCGATCTTTATTCGGAATATGACTAAATTCAACGGTCATGACTTCCAAGGGTGGAAGTTCCAGATAAGAGCATTATTTATTGCGCATCGCATCAACTGCGTGGTGGACGGGTCGCGAGAAAGGCCCGCCGGTGCCGGTCGAGAGAAAGCGCTGGAAACGTGGTTGGCAGACAACGCGCGAACGATGTTTTTGCTGTCGTCGGCGATGGAGTACGAGCAGCTGAGGCCGCTGCTGACATGTACAACAGGTAAAGAAATGTGGGATACGATGTCGAGGCTGCATGAGCAGGAATCAGCGTCGAATAAATTAATGTTAACGACGAAGCTGTACGAGTATCGAATGTCTCCGGGAGACTCGATAGTAAAGCACGTGTCCACAGTGCAAAACATGGCGGCGCAACTTCTCGATGTGGGTGAAACGGTAACAAACACGGCGATAATGGCGAAAGTGCTTGGGAGTTTGTTCTCAAAATACGCGGCGTTTCAAACGGCTTGGGACAATGTACCGGAGAAGATGCAGACACTCGAGAATCTGCAGGAAAGATTAATTCGCGAGGAGACTCGGCTGGCGGGCGACGACGGAGCTCCAGGAGCGTTCATGGTGTCGAAAAAGTCGAGTGCGAAAAAGAGCGTCAAACCGGGCGCCGATAGTGCGAAGAAAACGCAAAACGCGAGAGAAAACGTGAAGTGCTTCAAGTGTCAAGAAAAGGGGCATTTTGCGCGGGAGTGCAAGAACAAAAGGTGCGAAAAAGACGATGGGGACTCGAGTAAATCGCGCGACTGCGCATTCGTTGCGGAAAAAGGGAGCGAAAATCGGTCGATACAAAATGGTAACAGTGCGAACGTGAAATCTTCCGTCCAGGTCGTGAACTCGGAGTTGAACGCGAGTAAGCAAGAAGTCTGGCTTACCGACAGTGGCGCGTCCAGACACATCACGTACCGACGTGAGTGGTTTAATGACTATCGCGAAGTTACCGACGGCGGTACCGTGTCGCTCGGAGACGACAAGGAGTGCAGAGTGGTCGGCGAGGGCACGATTCGGATCGAGAAATTCGTTGACGGCGCGTGGTATCCATCGAGGATCGAGAACGTCTTGCACATACCGCAGATGAAGCGGAATCTCTTTTCGGTTAGCGTTTGTACCTCGAGGGGTCAAAAAGTATTTTTCTCGGGAAATCGGGTCGAGATTCGCAATCGAGGCGAAGTCGTCGCGTGCGGAGTGAGACAGGGGAATCGCATTTTCCGAATGATGTTCCGTGTCAAGTATGCCGAGGAGATCGACGAAGCGAATCTCGCGAGAACCGGGCTCCAAGTGTGGCACGAGAGATTCGGGCACGTGAATAGTAACGCGATGCGCGAAATAGTCAAAAAGGGTCTCGTGGAGGGGGTTGAGTTGCCGAAGACGGGCGATGTGTTCTGTGACTCGTGTCAAATCGGAAAGTCGCATCGTAGACCGTTTCGAAGTGAGCGTGTACGCGCGGCAACGAATCCCGGCGAGATTATTCAAACGGATGTGTGTGGACCGATGAGCGTCGTGTCTCAAGGAGGTGCGCGGTTTCTCCTGACATTCAAAGACGACGCGACCAGATTCCGGTATATTTATTTTCTGCAGCATAAAAGCGATGTGTTCGACAAGTTTCGCGTGTTCGACAAATTGGTGGAAAATAAATTCGGGAAAACGATGCGTGTGTTACGGTCGGACAATGGGCGCGAGTTTCGCGAAAAACAAACGAATGGACGAGTATCTCGAGTCTCGCGGCATCGAGCGTGAGTGTACAGCTCCGTATACGCCTGAACAAAACGGCAAGGCCGAACGGGATAACCGGACGATCATCGAGAGGGCGAGGACCATGATTCAGGCGAAGGGGTTCCCGACCGCGCTGTGGGCCGAGGCGTGCAGCACGGCTGTGTACCTGATGAATCGAGCGGGATCGTCGAGTGCGAAGAATGAATCGACTCCGTACGAGGGGTGGATGCGGGTGAAACCCAATCTGAAGCATCTGCGGATCTTCGGCTCCGAGGCATTGTCAATGTGCCGAAGCAGCAGACGACGAAGTTCGACGCGCATGCGCGCAGAATGATTCTCGTGGGATACGAGAATAATTCGACAAATTATCGGGTCTACGATCCTCTGACGAAGAAAGTGTCGGTGTCGAGGGACGTCGTGTTTCGTGAACGGATCGGGATGACAACGCTGCCGGTGAGCGACGATGTCCACGACGAGATGCTGCTGCCGAAGGTGGAGAGAGGATCCGCTGAAGAGCGGAACGTGAACGAGGAGCAGGAGGACGACGACGACGACGAAGTTTTCCTGCCTGCTGTCGAGGAAGCAGCAAACGAAGGGCCGAGATTGGTCGTGCAGGCGCCACGTCCGGAGGCAGAGAGAAATCTGCGTGATCGAGGGTCACTGAGGAGACCGGCTCGATACGAGGGCAACGTGGTTGAGTACGATGCCCAACGACGTACAAGGAGGCTGTAAGCGGCGAGGATTCATCGAGATGGGTCGACGCAATAAAGAAAGAGCTCGACGCGCACAACGAGAACGGTACGTGGACGCTGGTCGAAAAAAAGCCGGAGATGATGGTAATTGATTCCAAGTGGGTCTTCCGGGTTAAAAAGGACACGGAGGGGAACGTCTGTCGATACAAAGCTCGGCTTTGTGCTTGCGGGCTTATGCAACGCGAGGGCGTGGACTATGTCGAGACGTTCGCACCTATCGTGCGGTACGATTCGGTACAAGTGCCGCTTGCCATTGTTGCCGAGAGGGACTACAGCTTGGCACAATTCGATGTACAGACGGCGTTTCTGTACGGCGGACTGGACGAGAAGATCTTCATGGCGATACCGGAGGGTCTCAGCGTCGAGGGAAGATCGTCGAGCGGTGTTGTGTGTCAGCTAGAGAAATCTCTATACGGTTTAAAGCAAGCGCCTCGCTGCTGGAATCGTGAGTTCGGCGCGTTCCTTCGAAAATTCGAGTTTCGCGAGGCTGACGCGGATCATTGCGTTTTTATCGGGCATGTGAGTGGAACGATCGTGTATTTGGCACTGTACGTAGACGATGGTCTAGTCGCGGCGGAATCGAGTGTCGTTCTCAAGTGTGTGCTAACGCATCTCGGGGAATCTTTTCGAATCACGGTCGGCGGCAACTCGAGTTGTTTTGTCGGAATGCAAATTGAGCGAAACCGGGATGAGAAAGGCGTGTTTATACGCCAGAGTGCGTATGCGAAGCGTGTGCTCGAGAAATTCGGTATGGGTGATGTGAAGTCGGTGAGCGTGCCGGCTGATCCGAATGCGGCGTTGAGTCCTGTGAACGAGGGAGAGGAAAAGGCTGAGAAAGTCCCCTTCAGGGAAGCTGTCGGGTCTCTCATGTTCCTTGCGATAGTGTCGCGCCCCGATATAGCGTACGCGGTGAATGCTGTAAGCAAGTTTCTTAACAATCACAGCAACGACCACTGGCGAGCAGTGAAACGTATTCTTGCGTATCTGTCGGGAACAATCGATTATGGGATCGAGTTTCGCGGCGATGGAAGCGTGCTTGTCGGGTATTCGGACGCCGATTACGCGGGCGACTTGGAGACGCGTCAGTCGACAACGGGCTAAGTGTTTCAGCCCGCGGATGGTCCGATAACGGGGCGAGTCAGCGACAAAAGATAGTTACACTAAGTACGACTGAATCCGAGTACGTGGCTGCTTCGGTGACCTCACGAGAGGCGGCGTGGCTGAGAAAAATGTTATCGGATATCGGATGTCCGTGTGAAGACGCAACTGTGATATTCGTTGATAATCAGAGTGCCATAAGGCTAGTCAAGAATCCGGAATTCCACAAGCGTACCAAACACATCGACATCCGCTATCATTATATTCGCGAGAAGGTCGAGGAGAAAATTTTTAAAGTCGAGTACGTTCGAACGGAATGTCAGAAGGCCGAAATTTTCACGAAGGCCTTAGCGAGAGAGCGTTTTTGTATGCTGAGAGAGGCGATCGGCGTGACGCGGTGTGGAACGGGCGCAAACGGTGGAAATATTGGAAAGATGTCTCACGCGCATTAGTCGTCGAGTAGTTGAGCCAATCACGGGCGCTCAAAGGCGGTCGAGAGCGACGAGCCAATGAGCGCTCGAGGCGCGCTTGGACGAGAGTGCGTGCTCGGGAGATCGAACGAAATCTCTCGAGCGAGTAGTGCTTGCACAGCTGTTGTACCGAGCATCACGAGAGCGAGAGCTGTTCAATAAAAGTATTTTCTACGGTTTACATTGTTACATCGGTGACTTTATTTCGTTTACCCTTATCCTATCCTCACAATTATCTTGTATTTCCAACAGAACTTTTTCCAATTCGCGTCGAGAACGTCGATTCTCGCTTGAATCGCTTCAGGGGTCCTTTTTTTCACTTCTCATTTTTTCACATTTGCTACCGACCGTATGATTAACCCGCGCAGTTCAGCCTGCTTCGCGAAAACAGCTGAGACAGGCGCTGCCATTTTTTTTACTGTATAATTATGCGAATTCACGCGAAAGCACGACACGAGAACGAATTTGCAAAGAAAAACGCGTGAACGAATTATTTTCGTACACGAACGTCTCGAGACACGAGAGAGCGCGACACATCAATCCGGTATACGCGTACCTGTGTGTGCGAGAGAGAACAAGCGATGTCGCGAGAACGGTTGAGCGGAAGCAAGAGCCCGACTATCCGCGTTTCGCGTAGAGTCCACGCGCGATAACGAGAGAGCACGATCGAGAGTCTATCGGCATTGCTGTAACCCGCGAGTATAAGCAACAGAAACCGAGAGCGCGCGTCGCGGGGCAGAGTGAGAGAGAGAGCAACAGTTAACTCTTGCCTTGCGCGGCTTCCTAATATGGAGAGCACTTTTTACACTGTTTCCTTTCACTAATACCACACTTTTCCACAGTATCCGGCACCGAAGGACCAAAAAATGTAGCGAGAACTCAAAAAATACTGCGGATAGTTATGGTGGGATTAGTAAAAAAGTGAGGCGAGACGAAATGACGGTTCACGACGCGGTTAAATAAATTTTGAGAATAACTTTATTTCGAGTAACGCGTGCGAACTGTTGTGATACTGATTTGACACTGACTGCTGGTCAAGGGCTCTCGTCGTTCGGGCGACAGCGAGTATGATTGTGTTTGTCTGTACAGATGTATTGTGTGAATGTGTGTCTGAGGAAATGTAAAAATGTAGGCGCGAGAACGCTCGCGAGACATATAACGGCGAGAACGATATCGGTGAATTCCGCAGTCAACGATAGCGATGCTTTTGCCGAATCAAACATTTTTCTATAATTTTATTTTTCAAAAATGATGACAAATGTCCGTACCGCGTTCCAGAAATAAATTCTACGAACCAAATTTTTTCTCCTTACGAACATTGCTGTATTGAGTAGAAACCACATCGCACACAAAATTTGAAAACGTGCAGACACCTCGAGCGAATTTTTCTGAAGGTTTTTTTCATAATACAAATATTTTTTCACGCTGAAAGGTTGTACAGTGCTTAAACCAAAATAAACGGAACTGAACTGAATAAAATGAACTGTGCGAACCAAATATTTTTTTCCATCACGGGTATGTTTCATTGTGTAATAAACACTGCGCACATAAAATTTCAAAACTATCCGACTTTTTTAAATATTTCTTCGTTTCGATTATATTTGATTAACAATTACGTTGCAGGTTATAATATTTTAATTTTTCGAAAAACGCATTTTTTTTCTCTCAAACAATAAACTTCGGTTATGAAAAATCAAAGACAAAATGTCGGAAATTTTCAGACACATTGGTGCTCTTTCGATTAAAAAAATCACACATTGATCAATGAAAATCACTTATCATATTTGACAACAAATTCTTAACAATTGTGAAAAAAATTGAATTTCGCGTGTTTACCGGAAAACTTGGTTATCAACTCACAATGAACGATTATGAAATACTTTAAATAATTGTAATTTCCCAAATATTATTGAAAACCACCACAATCGTTCGTATCCTTTTTTTATTCATGACTATCTGTCAAACTTCGGAAGCCGACGGCAATTTCGTAGCAGACGTGATCCAATGCGCACAAGTCGTGACGTATGTACACGCGTAGCGCGAACATTTGAAATCCAAATGAAAATTTCTCTCGGATTGTAGGATACTACAATATCTCGTTTTTGTTTTTGCAAGATTTATTGCCATCACTTTTCTTTCTTTCGCCGCAAATTCATCATCATTATCATCATCATCATCAACCCCATCATCATCGCAGTGCACGCGCTGTGAGGCACCTACAACTTCTAAACGGAGCACGTAGCGCAATAGACATTGTGTGGATCTACCAGTGAATAGACAGTTAAGCAGACAAAAAAATGCAGTGAATGTACGCTTCCTATACATGTGCTTTATGCAAATTGTTTGTTCACTGGCTTTTTGACTCGACACGTCTGAAACGGAGGGCGAAGTGCAATGTACATTCAAGTTCGAATCGAAGCGCGACGTGCATTGAACCTCCAACCGGAGCGCGCAGCGCGACGTGTACCCCTGTGAGTGCCTTAAAAAGTCTCCCGAAGAGAATTTTCCGGGGGTTTCGGGGGCGGAACCCACCAACAAGTGCCTCTGTGCCCGCAGGGCTATTTGTTTCTAGTACGTCGCTAAAGTTTTTGTCGTATCCAGTATTGTATAGACCGCACGCGACTTGAATTTTTCGATGTGGTGCGTACGTATTACTCAGTTTTCCCTAATTTGTCGTGCGCATACACTCGAAGGACCATATGTTTAGTCGGCTTGAACATAAGCAAAACCACTGTGAGCCTTTTTTATTACTTTATTCGTTGAAACGTGTGACGTGATTTTTTTTAATCGACGTCACAAATAACACAAAATTTGTATTCTCTTGTCGATATAGATTTTTGTTGTTACCGTTCCCGTTTTGATGCCTCTTGCTGACTTTTGCGTTACCGTCTAGCTTCCGTTACGATCAAGTTCGTGAGTTTTCGCGATTTGTTCAAGCGATTTAGTTCGGTTTCGGAAGTTATTAAGTTCAGATTTTGTTGATCGGGGTCTTCGATCCTATTTGGTGGTGTGCCTCACGGTAAAGAGAAGCCCAAACAGCGAAGAAACTCGATCAGATATTTTGGTGAATACGTTAAAGTCCGGTGCGAATCCGGCACCCCATTACTTGGGATAACGATCACGAGGATTCTCGTATGCTACCGCGTTACAGTTCGGCTCTCGTACCGACGAAGTCGTGAAATAGTCCAAGAGGGCAGTAGCTATCGACCAAGGATCCCGAAAATAATGATAATGTCTCGTTTGGATATTGTCATAGGCAAATCAGTCTATCGAGAGACGCCCTCGAGGTAACTCGGATTTCTCTCGCGCTCCCAATGTGTTGGCGTTCGGCCTATTGGTCGCGCGCTCGAGCGAGGCTACCTCTCTCGCGCTCACAGTATCGGCTACCTGTTACATTCCCGTTCGCGTTTAGCTATCGTTCTCGTTTTCGGGCGCTGAGTTAAGCGAAAGACTTTAATAAGAAATTTTTCGCCGTCCAGTGCGTTAGTAATGTATCAGGGATAGTGCTCCTTGTGCAATCGTGATCGTGATAAGTACCCGTGCATCGTTAGATAAAATACAGTTTCAGTGAGTTTTAGTTTCGGTGAGATTTATCGATCGCGTATGGATTCGCTCTCGCGGCAAGCTTCGATCATTCAGTCAGCTGAGCGTTCTCGGTGCACTCACGTGCGTTCCCGTTCGTTATTTTATTGACCTTGGATCGCGACTCCTCTACCATAACCCGCATCCTGAGCAAACGTGCATTTCCGTAACCGTACGCTCTCGTGGGTGCGATCAGTGGATATCGTTGCGAGCTTCGGCTCGCGGATCTGGTTGCGGGAGTCGGCTCGTTCCACCGACTCTCAGGTAAGTACGGTTAATAGTACCGGCGAATAAAAAATTATTATTTCGTGTTTCCGTATCGTGTTTTTAGTTTTGAGCCCCCGCGTAAAAAAAAAAGAATATGGGATTGATTCTCGCCGAGTATTTCGCCGTACTCGCCGAGTATATCGCCGAGTATCGCGCCGTATCTCGCCGAGTATATCGCCGAGTATCGCGCCGTATCTCGCCGAGTAATTCGCCGAGAATAGTGCACTGTGCTCAGGCCAATATTCTCTTCGCAGCGTCTATGAATCTTGGAGAACCGTTCCCAGCTTCTAACCGCGATTGTCGTGAAACCCATTGAGAAGCTCGGAGAACCTACCAAAACTTCCTACCGCGATTGTCGTGAAAGCGTCTGATAAGCTTGGAGGATCGTTCCCAGATTCTTACCGCGATTGTCGTGAATGCGTCTGAAAAGCTTGGAGAACCGTTTCCAGCTTGTTACCACGATTGTCGTGAAATCATGTGTAAATGAAAGGATAACAAAAAGTAGATTTTGACAAATGGAAGGAAAATTTGAAAAACGAAGAAAAATGCCCGAATCCAATTTTTTTCGGCAGATATGAATTCTCCGAGCAAAGTTAAATGCTACTGTATGTTATTGGCGGTCGAAATTGGAGTAAGTCCCAAACATATTGGAAACTATTGAACATATCTCACATATATCTTTTTATTTGTCTATCCAAGATTTCTCCAGTGCGCCACAATATTTTTGAGACCTTAAACGAAATTCAACCGCCAATGATGGATTATAGCGCCTAAGTTTGCTCGAGGAACTCATATCCACCGGAAAAAATTGTTTTTAAGTATATTTCTTCGTTTTTTATTCTTTCCTTCCATTTGTCAAAATTTACTTTTTCTTCTTCTTTTATTTACACATGGTTTTATAATTATCGCGGTAAAAAAGCTGGGTTCGATTCTCCAAGCTTCTCAATGGGTGTGACGACAATCGTGGTAGGATACTGGAAACGGTTCTCCAATCTTCCCAATGGAATTCACGACAATCGCGGTAGGAAGCTAGAAACGGTTCTCCAAGCTTTACAATGGGTTCCACAATAATCGCGGTAAGAAGCTGGGAACGGTTCCCCAAGCGTCCCAATGGGTTTTACAACAATCGCGGTAAGAAGCTGGGAACGGTTTCCCAAGCTTCTCAATGGGTTTCGCGACAATCGCGGTAAGAAGCTGGGAACGTTTCCCCAAGCTTCTAGATGGGTTTTACAACAATCGCGGTAAGAAGCTGGGAACGGTTCTCCAAGCTCCTCAGAGGCTTTCACGACAATCGCGGTAAGAAGCTGGGAACGGTTCTCCAAGCTCCTCAGAGGCTTTCACGACAATCGCGCAAAAGAATATTGGCCTGAGCACAGTGCACTATTCTCGGCGAATTACTCGGCGAGATACGGCGCGATACTCGGCGATATACTCGGCGAGATACGCCGAGTTACTCGCCGAGAAACTCGGCGAGAATCAATCCCATATTCTTTTTTTTTACGCGGGCCGGTTTGGTAATTTCCGGCGAAACAAAAAATTTGCCCTGGAGTTCGGCCGTTCCACCGATGTCCCGTTAGTCCGGTTCGTTAATACCGGCGATATAAAAATTAGATTAAAATGGCGCCCCCGGTACCATCGATGCATTCGCGAGGGTGGACGGCCGAAGGTGACGTTAAGTTTCGTTTCGCATACAGCGCCCGTTCGGTTTGAGCTTTCGATTTTGTTTGTTTTTGTTCCAGAAGAAAGTTTAGAGTTCCGCGTTTTCAATTTTTGAAATAAACGTCACAAACGCTAAGAGCCGCTAAAAAGTGCGCGCGCTTTCTTGGCTTGGTTGTTGTCATCTTGGTTTTTAGATCGTGAGCGCTTCTCACGACAATTCAGAATTAAAAACATACATATATTGTAACGCGACCTTCGCCCGCCTCGATGAGAGTACCGAGCGCGAGAGTCGGTAGAGCCACGCTCGGCCGAGTCCGAGATCCGACCGCGAACGAGAGACCGTGACCACGCCTACGACGATCCTGCCCGCGTACCGCGCGAGATCTTAAGCAAAAAGCGCCGTTGAAAGCCGGAAATCGAATTCAATTAGGACAAATTAGCCGTTGCACGGACGTCACCGATCGTACGACCGATGATGCGAGTAACGAGGCATTCTGAAAGTGTAAAAGCGCGAGAAACCATGGATAGCTCTATTATTTTCCATCCGACTACCCACCGATACACTCCTGTCTGAGCGAACCCCAGCAAGCACTGGCCTATCGCAAAGACTCCCGAGAATAGCCCAATCTCCCTGAAAATATCTTGATAAGTACGATAACCGCGGGATAGCCCATTATTAACATAATTTTCTTATAATCTTAAGCAAGCCCAGCTCCTTTCGAAGCATAGCCCAAGCTTCAATCGCGTGGAGGTAGTAGTCAGGGAATTGAGAACTGATCGTAAGCAATCTCAGCGTCAATTATAAAATAAGAATATTTGGCGAGATACGGTGCGCACCAACGCGGGCAGTAACAGAGCGAATAACTTCATACAAAAAAAATATAGTCCGAGCGGTCAATTCAAAACTCGTCGCTGCTTGAGCATCGCAGCCGCTGAGCGACGAGGTAGTTTACATTGTGTTTCAGCGCCCGAGCATCGCAGCAGCCTTTGAAACACGAAATATTCAAAATTCAAGTAGCATCTCTGAGCACGTGTAGGCTCTAGCCTTCGCTCGTCTTGAGCCGCGGCTGAATTTGCAAATGAAAGAAATTTATTAATCACCGGAATTATTTTCCTGTGACCGAGGCGAGGCGCACGATCGAGTTGTAATAGATCTCCAATTGATTAGAAAGTACATAAAAAATTCATTACTCAATACCCAAGCCGGTGATGATAAGACACACGGTTCTCGGACTATGTAGTGTGCGCAAGATCTGAGGGTTTATTTTATTTTTTTAATAAACGTGTGGCATTCCATCGACCACCATACCGTTGTATCTGAGGCTATAAAAGAAAAATATACGAAACCGAATAATATCCATAATTCTCGCCCGCCCAGAGATCGAATCCATAAAAGAAATTGAACTACTAGAATCACGGGAAATTATCGCCGACGCTGCGCCGAGGAACCCACAATATATGAGATATTCCACGCCAACTCAGCCACCTAATTTATCGAATTTCGCCGATGGCGTCGGAAATAAGTCAGATCAAATTACTAAAACGTAAAAAAAAAATTTCCAAAATTTTAGGCACTCAACATTTTCGGTTTTCAAAAAATTTCAAAGTTTTTGTTTTTTCGCTAATTTAATTATATCTCGGCGATAATTGACTCTAAAAAAATGTCTAAAGAATGAACATTTTTGTTTTTTCATCCGTCATTTGAAAAAAAATAAGCCAGATTTTTCACACTGGTTCAAAAGGGCGTTTGCCGTGTTTTTACCTTTTTTTATGCTAGTACGCGTAGAAGGCCCCGCGTTTTTTGGCTCGCAATTTTTCTGTATTGTAACGGTACGCTTTTGGAGGCTTACAAATCTTTGCTCCACAGGGGCGTTATGTGAGTTTCTTTGCTCACTTTTGTGGGAGGGCAGGTGCTGTAAATGATAAAACTGTTAAGTTGATTCGAAATGTCAACGATTATTGATGTTTATTCAATCCATGCCGTTGATATGATACAATATTTGTCTTGAATTTGACTTATTTAACTCGATTTGATTTGAGATTCCGTTTAATTTGCGAAACAGACCGAAAGGTTGTTTTATTGAAGGAAAATAGATGTTTGATTCTACTCTACTTGCTCCTTATTAGATCATAGAACCGCGAAAGCAGTCGCCGAGGTCCCTCAAGGCAGTCGCCGGCGCGGCCACGAAGTAATAAGTCGCACAATTCACGATTCTACGTTAAAACGATCTCCACCAATTGTCGTTCACGAAAGCGGTCGCCGAGGTCCCCCACGGCAGTTGCCGGCATGTATTACAAATTGGCGGGTTGTTGCAATCAAAATGACTCGACTAATTAATCTGGAATCGATAGGTAACCGTCGCGGTTGCGGCCGCCGAGGTCCCCCAAGGCAGTTGGGGACACTAGGTTTTTAGGAAAAGGTAAACTCCGATCGAAAACAGTCGCCAAGGTCCCCCAAGGCAGTCGTCGGCGATCGTGTTTGGATAGGAAAAAATGTTTCAAAAAGGGTTGGCTGTTCGCTGAAAATAAGATAATTAATTAATTGATGAAATGGCCGACGATTCTTCCTTCTCTCGAATTGGATCGTCGATGGTAATTGTCCTTGCTTCTTCTTAGCGGCGGGACTCTGTCGTATAGAGCAATGCTCTATCCGAAAAACAAAGATGATTGATGCGTTCAACTAGCAAAGATTTTATCTAGTTTGAACGATCAATTTTTCTACTCAAGATCAAACGTGCCGGAGCCGCGCATAAGTATCGTCTCACGATGAGAATCAGACCGAAGTGAAGTCAGGGCTCGCAAGTGGGCCTTTTATACCCGAGCGTGTGACGCTAAAATTGCGTCAGATGATGCAATTCGCATGCCGAGATCTTCCGTCCCATGTTATCTAAGGCCGGGGTATTCTGACTCGGCTGATGCAAGTCGCGCGTCACCGTGACGCGAGAGCCACGGAAAAATTTCTCAATCGAGCGTTCATGTCGATCCGTGACACGGTCGATAACCTTACATACTATCGTATGGTAAATAAGTGAGTACGCTAGTTTTACCCTATGTCGATTTTCTTTTTAGTTTTATTCATTGCGGCGAGATTTTAACCGTCTCAACGCCCCCCCGAACTAAAGTGTGTATCGCTGAATGCTTTTGTTCTATCACTTAAGGTGAATCGACTTCGCTGTAAATGAATAAATTATTTTTTGCAACTCGGGCATGAAAACGGCGCTTTTCGGGTCAGTTTTGCGGGACGAAAGTAGCTCATTTCGTAACAGCGTCGAAAAGTCGGTATGCGCATGCGCGTCACACTACATTCCTGCCCTAGGGTAGAAATGTCCAGTTTTTTGCCCGCTTTTTTAACCTCACTTTTTTTCGTCCCGCAAACACTGCCCCTCAAAGCGCCTATATTCCTGCCCTCGTTGCAAAAAAAATAGTGTGCAACATGGGCCGAGTTGGCGATCGCGACTCGTGTGATTACAGCCCTCGCTTCGCTCGGGCAGCAAACGTCACCCGCGTCGCAAACGCCAACTTTCGGCCCTTGTTGTACAATGTACTATTTTCTTTCTTTATAACAAAAATAACAGTTTTATTTGTTTTTTCACCCTACCACATGATTGTCTTAGAGCTAGTTTGTACTCCGTCCTTATTCTATTATCACAAAAAACTGAAAGTAATTAGCCTCCCTTTATCATAGGGGATTTGTATTTGGTAAATAAAAAAAAACTTCCGCGAGTTATCATCGTGAAACGATGACTTAGGCACGCTAGCCTCCTATCGAAAATGTTTGCTGAATGCAAAGACATTTGTACGTCCTTGTTCGTAAACACCGCCGGATTCAATAACAAAAATTCATGTTTACAACAAAAAATAAATATGCGAGCTTCAATCGCGGATCGCCAAAATAAATCAAAAGCTCATTCGCAAAATGAGACACAGAACGTGCGACAGTATTCGACGAATTCTCCCGAATACCTTAGTCCATCCGTTCGCGAAACGGTGGATACAATAAACAAAAATGAGTTTCATAACCGAGAAATACATGTGTGAGTTTCCCATCGCGTAACGACGAATTATATTTAAAAATGTACTCGCAAAACAAAAACGGCGTTCACAGGCGCACCAAACGAAACCCGTGCGCCATCGGTCGCAATAATAATGAATTCTATAATATTTTTATAACATTTTTTTTTTCATTTCTCACACACGAGAGCTCACGTTCGTGAGCTTCACTCAAAAACTAAATTGCGCGATAGCGCTCGCCAACAATGATCTTACAAAAAGAATAATTCTTACAAACGAGAGCTCACGTCCGTAGAACGACATGAGCTTCGCTCGACAAATAAATTGCGCGACAGCGCTCGTCAAACCATGATTTTACAAAAAACTAATTTTCACAACCGAGAGCTCACGTTCATAGCATGACGCGAGCTTCGCTCGACAAATAAATTACGCGATAGCGTTCGTCCATCAATGATTTTACACAAAGAATTTCTCGCAAACGAGAGCTCACGTTCGCAGAACGATGCGAGCTTCGCTCGATAAATAAATTGCGCAACAGCGCTCGCCAAGCGATGATTTTTTTTTTTTTACAAAGCATTGCTCTCGAACGAGAGCCCACGTTCGTTGAACGACGCGAGCTTCACTTTAAAACTAAATTGCGCGACAGCGATCGCCGAATAATGATTGTACAAAAAGAAAAATTCTTACAAACGAGAGCTCACGTTTGTAGAACGACGCGAGCTTCGCGCGATAAAAAAATTTCGCAACAGCGCTCGCCAAAAAACAAAGAAAATTTCTCGCAAACGACAGCTCGCGTTCGTAGAACGACGCGAGCTTCGCTCGAAAAATAAACTGCGCGACAGCGCTCGCCAAACAATGATTTTTTTTCCTTTTTTTTTCTATAAAGAAAAATTCGTACAAACGAGAGTTCGTAGCACGACGCGAGCTTCGCTCGACAAATGTATTGCGCAACAGCGCTCGCCAAGCAATGATTTTACCAAAAAAAACAAATCTTCACAAACGAGAGCCCACGTTCGTAGCACGACGCGAGCTTCGCTCGACAAATAAGTTGCGCGACAAGAAACGCCAAAAAAAATATGCGAGCTATAATCGTGAACGCCCAAGAAAGAAATAAGACCGAACTATCGTTCGTTTTTTTTCTTATTCTTTTTTCCCGTTGCTCGCCTCTTCATTCTCCTCGTTTGGCCTTTTTTTTTTTTATTCTTTGTCTCGCCTTTGACTTGTTTTGTTTTTTTTTTTCAATACCTTGTGCTTCGTCTTCCTTGTCGTTTGTCAAAGCTTCGCTTCCGGTCGTTGATTTTTCCATGTTGTTGTTCAAGTCTTCGAGTGAGAGCGGAGCGGTGTTGCTTGATATTCTTGTGGCGTAGCCCTGAGCGATTAGCCACTCCGGGATCCTCGGTTGTGGCCTTCCCAGACGATAAAGGTCAAGACGAGCTCCGGAAGCATCTCTCGAGAGGACGAGCTCTCGGCTCCGCAGGAACCGGTGTAGCTCGGTCGTCGCCTCGTCCGGATCGACATCTTTGCTTGCCTCGATGTCGGGAATGCGAGCCATGACTGCGTGCCACTTCGGCATCGCGAAGTACGACGGTAGCTCGTAAACTTGTTGTCTCGGCACGTCGATCAGTGTGGCGAAGTCACCAGCGTAGAATACACAGGTGCCGTCGTCCCTCATGCCGACGCACTTGGCTCTATGTGCCGGGGTACCCAGGCGGAGAGCGTACCAATTATTTTTAATTGGTAGACTCGATACCGGATGCGCTCTTCTCGTCTGACCTTCCAGACATCTCTGGAGAGCTGGCGTGGCCATAAACAATGCTGGCGTTGTGACGCACAGCTGCGTTACGGAGAGGCACCGAGGCACGATTACTTCCACGTGCGCCTCGAGGAGCGAGGGATGTACCTCGTCGTCCATCCGGCTGATTGAACAAACAAAAATATCGATTTTTTTTGTTATGTTTTTGCCTCGTGGTTTTTTTTCATCAAAGAAAATTTTGTGGGAGAAAAGGAAACTAACTTTATTTCTTCGAGGTTGTCTCGACTCCTCGTGCTCGCCTCGCTCGTATGTCACCGTGGCACTCGTGCGTTTTTTTTTTGTGTTTTTTTTTTTATCACTCGCCCCCGCGGGCGCACCCGCATCGCGAATTTTTCGGGCTCGCGATTCCAAATCGCAAGCGTCGCACTGTCGCCTCACACGCGGCGCGATGTTTTTTTTTTTTCGTTGTGCGTCGCAATGTGTCGCAGCGTTTTTTTTTTCCCTTGTTTTTGATTGTTTTTTTTTTATACACTCGAGTCACCGTTTTTTTTTTGCTTTGTAACTTCGTTCGTTTTCTCGATTGTCTTTGCTGTTTTACTGTTTGTATTTGTCAGCTGCCGCGATCGGCCGGCATCACTCCACGTTGAACAATGGCGTCTCGGCCGGGCGCGGCAGACAGCGTGGCGCCGTAGGCTCCGCGTGCCCGCCACTTTCTGTTGGATCCGCGACTCTTTTATTCGTCACGCCCAAAAATCTCGACTAACTTATCCGAAATTTTTTTATTAGTCTCTTACAGGACTCACCGGAAATGGAGGTACTCGCGCCGGAAATGTCGTCATTTGGAGAAGAATTTCTTCGATCTCGTTGTCTTTCCGATGTAACTCTTGTATATAGGGAAGATAGCGGGCGAAATTCGAGATTTCGTCCGGAACGTCGACTTCGATTAATCTCCACTCAATGATTTTTTTCGTTTGTGTCGCACGATTTTTCGTCGGTTACCTTATCGTTTGGGACATTCGACAATTGAAAAATTGTATTTTCGACTCTGTTGTTCGCCAGAATTTTGGTTTAATGATGTTCTCTTCCTTGTCCCTTGCTCCGAAAGTTTCCCAATTCCCTCTTTCGCCAGTTTGCATCTTAAAATGCCTCGTGGTAAAACGTGGGTCAGTTTGAGTCGCGATCTCCATACTCGGTGTTATTCACTTTGGAATTTCACTTTGAACTGATATAATCGCAGTGTGGTGAGTCTTTATTCTCCCCCTTTCTGACTCATTCAAATGTTTCGGGCGGATTCGTACTGGACTATTTTGTCTTCGGTGCCGCCAGCCCTTCCCGTGAAAAGTATCTTTTGAGATTAGCTGCGTGATACACCCCGCGTTCTATCTTCGTCTCGATACCTTCGATGATGAAAGTTGCGGCGGCAATTTTCTTTTTTATGCGTGTTGTACCCCGGGTACGCCGGTTGTTGTCGTAAGATGCATTGCGCAACAACCGAGGTATGCGAGCAGCGGGCGAGCCGAGCGCGAACACAATTACCGAAATCGAGCGCAGCGCGGGCGATTGGGCAATCGACGCATCGAGCGATTCCCGGTCGCGGATAAGTAGAGCAGCGCATCAGCAGTTTAAGTAGCGCGGAGCCTCCACATTCCGTGGACGTACGGAATCTGGAGTGACGGAAAATAAACAGTAAATAATGAAAAGCGGAGTTTTAAGAAATAATGTTTTGTCTAAATAATGATGCTGATGCTCTCGCTCGATATATAATGATACGCGAGCGAGCATTCGACAGTCTGGTTTGTCTCGAGAAACTGTGCGTCTGGTCCCAGGGATTCGGTATTGGAATCCAAAAGGTAACATAGAGTGTTCCGGGCAAGGGAACGTATTAAGTGGCACTGGCGGGTGAGGGTCAGACCTGGATCCCGAGTGCGGAATTAAGTCTTAAAGTTGACTTGTGAAGTAACTTTGTAAAGTTGTGTGCAAAAGAGGCAAATTGTAAAGTGAAATCGTTTATTACTCTGTTTTCTATTTCGTCAATAAATTGTTATTTCGCCTACGAGTTCTAGTCCTCACTGGGGTTCTAACCCCTTACTGGTAACATCCCGAAATCTTGAGAGATAATATCTAACCCGCCGAGCACGGACTGATCACCCGGGCTCCGGCGGTACAACATGCGGTATGGGCCCTCGTAGATCGAGAAGAATTTTGCAACCATTCGGTTCGCGGGATCGCTCACATTGCACGCTTTCGCTAATACCAAATCGCCCACAGAGAATTCGATTAATTTATGTTTTTCATCGAATCTTTGTGCTCGAATGCGACCTTTTTTCCTGATTCGTTGAGCCGCAAGCGTCAATTTCTGCTCGTACTCTTCGACCGTGTTCTCACTTTGGAGATCTCGCATAGTATGGATCCATTGTTTCCATACTCGCGTTGGTTTTTTATTTAATTGCAGCTCAATCGGCGTAAATTCCGTCGTATCGTGGTATGTCTCGTTCATACAATCTTGTATAACTTGCACCCATTTAACCCACGACGAGTGTTTCTCGGTCAGGAGCTTTCGAAAGAATCTTCCGATCTCTCTGTTCACTCTTTCAACAATATTCCCTTGAGGATGGCAAATCAACGAGAATACGGCTTGGATGCCTTCTTCTTCGAGTTTATTCAACCACTTGCGAGAGGTGAACTGCGATCCATGATCGAATTGCAGTGCTTTCGGCTTTCTGTAAGTTGGAATATAATCATTAAAGATTTTGTTTATCGTCGTTTGGGCCGTTGCCGTTTTTAGCGGGTAGAGTACCACGTACTTCGAAAATGCGTCGATAGTTACAAGGAGATATTTCATTCCTCGTACCCCGGCGGGAAGAGGTCCATAGAAATCTGTCGAGACTAACTCTCTTGGCCTTTCAGGGGTGATATTTTGTTGCGCCGTATACGAATGCTGATTTGGAACTTTCTTCCTTCCTTATTCGTTTGACAGCTATCGCAGGTCGCCAAAAGTTTCCGAATTACTTGGTAGAATTTCGGATACGTGAAATTTTCTCCGACCATTTCCCAGACTTTTTTAGCCCCCGCGTGCCCGTACATGTGATGTGCTTCCCATATTAATGTTTGCATAACAAACAACGGAAGTGCAACACGCTCGTTGTTTTTCGCCGAGATCTTGAGTAAGACCCCGTCTTGTAAACGGTATCGGCTTTTCATTGTGCCTTTCCGTAATACGAGCATGTATTCGGCTAATCTGTTATCACGGGCTTGATACTCTGCCAAGTGACGCAATTTTTCCTCGAGATCTCGAGAGGGTTTTTCTGCCAATAACGTGGCAATTGTTATTTGTTTGTCTTTTATTCCTCCTGGATCAGGAACGGAGTGACGGCTGAGCACGTCTGCCACCACCTTTCGTGTTCCTGGACAATGCTCGAATGTTAGGTCGTAGTCTTGGATGGCTAAGACCCATCGAGTTAGTCTCTCGTTCAGGAGCTGACAGTTTTTGAGGAAGATTACCGCCTTGTGGTCGGTAATAACTCTTATTTTTGCTCCGTACAAGTACGTGCGGAACTTTTTTAATGCCCAGACATTTGCCAGGAGTTCCTTTTCGGTAGTTGTAGACGCGAGTTCGGGCCCTTTGAGAGTCCGACTTGCAAATACCACAACGCCTAACTCGCCATTGTCATCCTTTTGAGCTAGGGTGCCTCCGAGTGCGTCATT
Organism: Ischnus inquisitorius; assembly: GCA_963924025.1. NCBI lineage: Eukaryota > Metazoa > Arthropoda > Insecta > Hymenoptera > Ichneumonidae > Ischnus > Ischnus inquisitorius. The sequence continues at coordinate 1,174,962 of OZ001252.1, forward strand.
ACTCGCATCGGTTTGTAGAATGTATTCTCGGTTTGGATCGGGGTGTTGGAGTGGCACGTCTTCGATAAACAATTGTTTAACCTTTTGAAACGCCTCTCGCTCCACCTTACCCCATCTCCATTTTACACCCTTTTTTAATAGCTCTAAGAGTGGCTGTGTTGCTTCGGCGTGATGCCGTGCGAACTTCGTATAGTGTTCGCGACAATATCGACAATTATTAGAGATAGTATTCTGGGGGTGGATTGTTTGACTGCAATGAAAAGTGTAATCGATCTCGATAAGGGTATAATTGAAATCCGAAGTAGTGGACGATCTGAGATCGCATTGATCAAGTCTGTTGAACCAGGAAAGGCAACGACTTATCAACCCGAGACGTCCGTGAAACAAACCACGGAGGAGAAGCCCATGAGCGATATGCCGCGCGGTCCGATCCCGAAACAAACCCTAGAAGAAGTAAATTCCGATAAAATTCCGAAGGAGATATCAAGCTTAGAGAAAGAAGAGGAGGATGGAATAACGAAGGAAGAAATCAAGGAGAAAATCGAAGAAGCTACCGAACTTACACCGGAACAAAAGGACCAACTCGCAGACATTTTATGGAAGTACCGTCGAGTATTTCGAAATACTCCGGGAAAAATAAGTGTCTACGAACACGAGTTACAGGTTACCAGCGATAAACCTCTCACGGGATACGCGTACGAGATCCCATTCAAATACTTAGAAAGGGTAGATGCAGAAATCGAGAAATTATTGAAATACAAGATTATTCAGAGATCAACAAGCCCATGGATAAATCCAATGACTGTTGTAGCAAAGAAAGACGGAACTGTTCGATTGTGTTTAGACGCGCGAAAATTAAACCAACAGCTAGTAAACGACCACGAATGTACTCCGCACATCGAAGAAATATTTCAACGATGCCACTCGGTTAAAGTCATGAGTAGTCTGGACTTGACCAGTAGTTTCTGGCAAATCCCGCTACATCCGGATTCGTATAAGTATACTGCGTTTAGACACCGGGGAAAAATTTACGAATTCAAAGTGACACCGTTTGGACTGAAAACGAGCACAGCCAGTTTATTGAGAGCTCTCGACATTGTTTTAGCTAACCTCGGGGAAAATGTGATTAATTTTGTAGATGATTTGCTGTGTATTTCAGGGTCATTCGACGAACACATGCAACATTTGACCGAATTATTTGAACGACTGGAGAAGCACGGGATGACTCTCAAATTAAAAAAGGCAAAGTTCTTCAGGAAGGAGGTAGATTTCTTAGGTCACGTTTTAACTACGATAGGGATAAAGCCACAAACGGAAAAAATCAGTGCAATTCAGGAATTTCCGGCGCCAAAGAATATAAAGCAACTTCGAGCATTTTTGGGGCTTGTTAACTATTATACGAAATTCACGAATAGACACGCGCACGAGTCGGTAACGCTACTGGATTTATTAAGAAAGGGAGTCAAATGGCGATGGACGGAAGAGGAGGAACAAGCCTTCCATCGGATAAAAAACTTATTTATTAACAACGTTTTGTTAAGGCATCCGGACCCTTCCAAGGAGTACATCCTGCAGACAGATGCGAGCGATTATGCTCTCGGGGCTACATTGGGGCAGAAAGATAAAAATGGGAATTTAGGAGTTGTCGTTTTCGCTAGCAGAACTCTTAAAGGGCCGGAATTAACGTATACAACGACAGTAAAAGAACTTTTGGCGATAGTATGGGCATTAAAGAAATTCAGGACCTACTTAATGGGCGCTCGAATACGAGCAATAACCGACCATAAGGCGATCATTTTCCTGAAAAACAGTAAACTTTTGAATGATCGACTGACGCGATGGATACTCGCGATCCAAGATTATAACATCGAATTTGAACATTGCCCAAGGGTTAGAAACGTGGTAGCCGACGTACTAAGTAGAATGAACGAATCGGGAAAAGATATTAAGAAACACAGCGGAAGAGAAATCATCATCAACACGTTGCTAATGCAACGACCATCGAGGGAAATCGAAGATCGAATTCGGAACATAGCGGAGGAACAAAAAAACGACGAAACGTTAAATGCACTCCGCGAAAAACACGCGCTAGATAACGCTGATTCGAAATATCATCTCGAACACGACGTCCTAACAAATAAAAGACAAAAAATCGTTCTGCCTACCGCGTTATTCGAACAACTAACTATCGAGATACATGAGATGTACGGGCACATCGGATCAAAGAACGTTTCGAAATTAGTCAACGAGGATTTTACGCATCCGCATATGCAGCGACGCACCCGGCAAATCTTAGCCAAGTGTGATCCCTGTCAACGAAATAAAGTGTCAAACCAGCACTCGTATGCGGCTCAACAAAATATCGTTCCTGAAGGACCGGGGGACCTCGTTTCCATTGACTATTATGGACCACTGCCGTCCGCACAATCCGAGATGAAGTACATTTTAGTTACGATCGATGCTTTTAGCAAATTTGTTAAGCTTTACCTTTTGAAAGCGGCAACTGCCCCAGCGACAATTGACCGCATGTTCAACCATTACATTCCGAACTATGGAAAGCCGAGGAAATTGCAGTTCGATCACGGAACACAATTTACCTCAAGAAAATGGTTGGACAAACTAGCTAGCGAAGGTATTCAACCGGTGTTTTCGTCGATTCGACACCCACAAGGTAACATAGTAGAGAGAGTAAATAGAGAATTAGGACGATTTTTCCGAACTTTATTGTCAGACAAAGAAACACACTCGAGTTGGCTGAAATGGGTTGCTGCCATAGAGGACTGTATGAACGAGACTCACCATGAGACTACTGAATTTACACCTATCGAGCTACAACTCAACCGAAAGCCACAACGAATCTGGAGGGAATGGATTCAAATCGAGAACGGGGGAGCAGAGCCTTTGGCACAAAAACTACTTCTGGCGAAAAAGCGTATTCGAAGGAAGGGGAGGCAGCGTGCCATAAGATTTGATAACGAACATAAACTGATTGAATTTGATATAGGGGAACAGGTTCTTGCAAAAGCCTGTAACGTAAGTGATCCCAAAAACAAACGAATAGCTAAATTCTTTTCAATTTACGAGGGTCCATATCGCATCAAAAAGAAGATTGCTGAACCAACCTACATCTTGGATAACCAAGTCAACAATTTAGAAAGGGGGATGTATCATGCTTCAAATCTGAAGAGATACCAGCAGTAGACAATTGTTTTTTAAATTCAACATCTAAAAGAACCACGACTAATTCAAGTGTTTTGTCTCTTTTTTTTTCTTTGCTTTTGTCTAAGTCTGTTTACAGCAATGGCAAGGGTAGACAAAGAGTCACAGACTCTAGGGGGGGTCGGGGTCTCCCACTTCTCCGGGGGAACTCCCTCTCCCAGAGTGTGGGAATACTTCCCGACACCCCTTGGCGGCCGAATAATAGTCGCGGGTCTGTGGAAAGGGGCGGAGAAGGGAGAGGTGAAGAAAGGCCGGGGAACACAAACAATAAATAAGAAAAAAGAGAAGCAAACACAAACGAAGGAAGCGACTGAGGAGGAAAAAACAAAATGGAACGTAGAGAGAAGAGCGGCGGAAAAACTAGAAATACAGAAGAGGCGAAATAGAGAAAGATACAGGGAATGGGCGATTAGGAGCAGGATCAGGACAAGAAACATGAAGAAGGATAAGGAGATGGAGGAGATCAGGAAGGCAGAGGAGAAACTCCAAGACTGGTGTTGGAGGAAATCGAGGGAATTTGAGGAGACAGAGGACCGAAGAGAGATCGATGTGATCATAAGAAATTTGACTCCTCCGAGGCCTTTGTCTCCCCTTCCAGAAGAAGAAAAGGAGGTCGAGGAGGCGGAACTGCTGGAGGAAATCATCGAGGAGATGTGGGCAAAAGACCAATGTAAGCCCACAAGTACTCCAGCAGTCCCCTCCCGACCGCTTCCAAGAATTATAAAAATTGAGATTTTTAAAAAGCCGTGCGCGGAGTGGCGCCAAGCGAAAGACGCCATATATAGCCGTCCTGCTAAATAAAGCTCATACCCCGCGCTCATCATTTTCATATCATTCCACCCCAGTCCATAAGTATTTGCAGGTCAACGGATCCGAACCAGACGAAGATCCAAACCAATGTCAGAGATGTCGTTCTGGATCTGGAGGGGCGTCGAGACGGTAGCCGAGGCGGCTCCCACCCAAAGGCGTCGGATGCCGTGATACTCGGATGCTTGAGCGTTCGAACTCTCCCGCGTACGAAGCGCCCAAAAAAGAGGCCGCTCCGATCGCGCGGGAACGGCGCGCATTGGCCACCAGCATCTCTCGGCCGTGATTCGACAACAATATTTTTTGTGTTTTCCGATTGGCTGAAGGCATCAGCCAATCCGCGAAAACTCCCGGGTATATAAGCGCGTGCAAACCAGCGAGGAGTATCAGTCGGCTGAGCGGGCTCCTGAAGGTACCTACTCAGTTCAACTTGTTCAACCAGCTTAATCCTTTAGGCTAGGAGAACCCGGTGTCAGGACACCGATGATCCTAGTTCTTTAGAGACGATAGGTCAGATTAACCCGCGTAAGGTTAGCTTGAAGCCTGGGAGGTCCGATCGTGGCCCCATTGTCGGACTCTTTCCTGGTGGATACCGACCCTTACGTCAGAGGGCCTTGACAGGAGCGTAACGTAAGGGGTAGCGGTTTGAGCGTGATATTCGTGCCCATACCCCGATCCTCCTCTGCGTGAATCTCTTACACGGCAGATGCTTCACGCACATTAGCTACCTCATAGGAATCGAGGTCTGAATGTAAATTCATTTAAATTACTAATTTTGGGGATAAGGATTTCTCCGCAATTAATCAAACGAGTCGAAAATAGACAGAAATTTAGTTACAAAATCTCCACGAGGAAGTGACATCGAGTTCACTACGATTTTGTCTTTTTCTCAATTTCGATGTTACCGACACGAGGTCGGTAAAATCAAGAACTTTCTTTTCTTGCGTCGATCAAGACGGAATTCTTTTGCATTTCTCAGCGTCATCCGCGCTAAAGATAAGATTCATTATTACTGATAATTGTTCGCCGACAACTCGGGTGTGTTTCGGCGCATTTTCAGATAATCAAAAACTCGTTAATTAAGATAAGCGTCGATAAACAAGGGAGATACCACTCTTGTATTTAATAGTTTTACGTAATTGAATAAACAAATTTCTATTTTTACCAAATTGACCACGTCTAACAATTATTCGCTCGCCCCGAACCTTCAACGTTCCCGAAGTAGCCGAATTGACGCTACGGCGAAAGAGGTGACCGTTACAACTGGCATTGTCAATTCTCTTCCGAATGGTCACTTTGATAGCAAATTAGAAACTTTAGCACCGAGCTTATGAATGTATAAATGATGTATTCTTTTATATCCGACATGCAGCTATAGCTCGGATATCCTCCTATGCCGTTGGGGATGATGACAGTTTTCGATCCACGATAATCGATATCAGATGCGCTCGCATTTTGTGTGCTTCCCGCGTGTACGAGACATAAGCAGGGTCGCCTCCTAATGATATTGTAGTAGCAAAAGCGGCAGCATAGATACCGCAAGTATACTGATCGGGTTGATGGGTGACGGGCTGGAAGACAATATCGTTCACTTCAATGTGAGGATAACGCTTGTTAAGGTACCGTTTCTCCTCGGCATGCAAGAAGTGATATTCTTTCCTGCACAGACTGTCATAAATAAAGACGTTGGAACCATCATAATACACACAACTCCAGTGACTCCAGTGTTACCACCGATAATGTGCATATCTTTATCCGATGTACACGGCTTGATGAACGTATGATACGCGAAGTAACTTGTGGGGTGAAAGCGAAAATCAGAGTTCTCATGAATGATCGTTTGAAATAAGTCGATGCTTGTGTCATTCAGTAAGTTAGTAGATGGTAATATATCCTCTACAACTTCTTGTACAGTGATATTTTGTCGTACTACTTCGAGCACGCCGTTATCTTCTTCCGATGGTTCCACGTCATCGTTCACATCGATTGTTACCCAATTACCCTCAAAGCATGGTCTTTTTGTTGTTTGTTGCGATCGACTCAAAATTCTTAAATTAAACCTAATGAATATACCCGTCAACTTTTGCCCTCTGTCCTCGCGCGCCTCGGCCGAATCATTCGTGCCCGTTATGCCCCGCCCACAATACCCTAGAATTTACGTTATAGTCAACCGAATTTTTTCGCTAATTTAACACATTTGAAATTCTGTGATGAGCAAATTACAATCACGATGAATTGGGGCACATTTATAGTTACGTATTTTATCGAAGTACTTTTTTTTTCCGCTTAGGCATTTCATCGAACCCCCCCGAGAAAATACAATAACAATCCATTTTCGCATGTGCCTGTTATTTTTATTATTTTTTCCCAATTCCTTATCCCTTCCGATTGTTTATTGTGACGATTAACTAAGCACTTTGACAGCGAAAAATATTCAAACATCAAAACATCGTGAGGAATTTCGACATGTTCAACACTACTGCAAATAACAAAATACCGTCGTAGTAATTTGTGTTAAAAAAAACGTACCTTTCAATCCATTTTCTTCGCCGAGATCGAAAGGCCCTCTGTCTTTTACTCTTATTCCCCATCTCACTTGTCACACGCAAATACACAATCGCACTATTCACTAATAAGCGAGCGTCACCTCGACAATCAATTCACTACCAAATATCAACGCCGTGATACTCCGTACATAAAAGGATGACGGCGATCAAGAAGGTGCAAATTCTATTGAAAAACGTACATTTCCGTAGAGGCTCTCGTAAATATTCCTTACTCTCAACCGGCGTCGCTGGCAGCGAGGAAGATAACGGAGAAACACGTTTGTTATTGTTGCATCTCTCTCGCTCCGCTGCTCGCTTCGCTGCTCGCTTCGCTGCTCGCAGCACTCTCGTGGCTCACGATGCAGGGATAGCCGGGCCAGCGTGTATACATTGTATGTACATTGTAACAACACCGGGAATTTTCATTTCGCGTTATTACGCCAAATTCTCGCAAATAGGTGGAATAAAAGGTAATGTCGCACTTTTTTTGTAGGAGCGGGACTTTTCTAGGTACTGGTAGGGCGAAATTCACGGTCATTACTCATTGTATATGGTGTGACGGGCAATTTCCAACGAGCTATGGAAATCCCGGGCACCCATGTCAGGACGAGTCGAAGGGGCAACAGGGACAACGGGAAAATCGGGTGGCAAAAATAACGATAATCTCGGAAAAATTAACAAGCTATAATTCTCAATAAATCGGATGATTCGATACAAAAGAAAATAAGAATAATATTTGAAATAAATGTTCGCGTTGTCCGAAACAACGATAGCGGAAAAAAAACAATACTCAAAAAGAAACTAGTAACTATCCTGCCAACGCACTCGATGCGCAGGGACGCGGGGGAGAATATAACAATAATAAGCCGGGATGAAAAATAATAACAGTCGTCGATGAACGCGCTCGTTGATCGGTGACGTGGGAAGGGAAGAAGCTAACACAGGAAAATGGGATGGAAATTACACGTCGATTTTCTCCCGCAAGTGAGACGGAAATCGCGCGAATAAAAATACCAGAAATAATACTTCGTAATTTGAGTGATCGGGGAAACAGCGAACCGGACTCAATTAGACAAAATTCGCGTTCGAGTGATCGCAGAGCGATCCGGACTCGAGGCGGCAGATTTCGCGCAATTAAGTGACCGTGGGACAACGATCCGGACTCAATATTCGGCAACGGGGGAATACGGGAGAAATTTAAGAACGGAAAAATATGGCGACGATTTCACGAGGCGACGGGATTCTCGCCGTGAAACGAGCGCGAAAAATAATATCGGGGGAAAATAATCAACTGTTATCGGAGGGGTGGCGTACGGGGGAGAGATGACTCGTCAGACACGTTTTCGACACTCAAAACTCTAATCAAACACGAAATTCAATTCTTGGGCGCCAGTTACCGAATCTCGGGGTAACACCGATTAACAATTCCACGAGAGTCGCGGAATTCTCTCGAACACTTTACACGCGCGGTCGACTAGTCTCAGGGAGAACAGAGGGGTCAAGGAGGGGTTTTGCAAGTTCGATATTTCGGCTCCAAAATATTAACTTTGGTCAGGACAAATCTCTTTCGGTTCTCTAAATATCACGGGGAATTTTCGGGGAATTTATTGGGTCTTTTACGGGATGGGAATCTCACTTAGAACGAATAATTAACGGCTATGCGCCACTCGCCACGTGCTCACACTTTTACCTATGGTCTTGCCGGGTAATGGCGGTAGTCGTTCGCAGAAAAATTCTCGTTATCTCCGATCGCAAATATCGTCGATAAGCGGGGGCGGGTTCGAGGGAAATCACACACAAACTGTTGAAAAACGTCACGCAAATCGGTGAATTAACACCCGCGATTTTTCGTACAATTTCTCACTGACAATTTCGGTAATTATCTCGCTCGATCTCACGCACACGTGCACTCAGGGAGTGATCTCGATCGAAGCTGTCTGTCTCTCCTGCTCTCTCCTGTCCTGCAGCGCCGTGGGGGGTCTCGGCGAGCGAGAGAGTTCGATACTCGGTATCCGTCGATAACTCGAGCGATCGACGGGTCGTTGCGTAAGAGGGCGGCAGCTGGGCTATCGGATCGTCGCTCGATATTCGTGAGCGACGAGGGCGGGCGACGGAGGCGGCGGCAGAGGCTGGTAGCGAGGCGACATTGTCTCGGCGGTGGCGAGGCGCAAGGGAGAGCGTCTCCCCTCGCCGTCGCCCGAGCATCTCCTTCTACCTTTCTCTCGCTCTCTCGCCATCGTTGTCGTCCGGCGAGGCGCGTAGATCCTCGGTCTTCGACGTTGTGGCTCGCGCGGGGGTGACGGGGGGGGGGGGGACTATTGAACTTAGGCTACCTGGCTAACGTGGCGAGTAGCGGGCTCGAGTCGAGATTACGGCGAGGGCTCTGTAACGATGCTACATCGTTACAATGGCTACCCATAGAAAGATTGCCTTTGACTGAGAAGTTTATGCGGACTCTACTGTTGAGAATCGTCCAAGTAGAATAAAAATGTAAATTAATTTTCGGGGATAAATGTTTTGATAATTGTTTAAACAATCGATTTTTTTATGTCGAGAAAATTTTTTTTTTTTATTTTTCACTATTTGTTCGGATATCTGGACGTAAATTGCCATTAGAAAGGTCCTCAGCCACTTTTTCGTGGGAGCAAGATTTTTCGAGTGACGGGGAGTGCAAAAATCATATTTACCAACTTGTCCGGCAGGTTACGATAAGAAGATTGCATTTGAGGAAAAAGTTGAAGGGAACTTTTCCGCTCGGGATCAGCCGAGGAACGGCGAAAAAATAATTAGCGAGCGAAAAAATATTTTTCGCAAATAATTATTTAAAAAATTATTTGAACAATCGAAAAATGAAAATTTCGGATTCGCCCTATTTTTCCCAACATCTGTATGCGAATTCGAGGCGAAAAGGTCCTCAACCACTTTTTCGTGGGAGCAAGACTTTTCGAGTGACAGGGAGTGCAAAAATCATATTTACCAACTTGTCGGACGGGTCCCGATGAGAAGGTTGCATTTGAGGAAAAAGTTGACGAGGACTTTTTCGCTCGGAATCATCCGGGAAACGTCGGAAAAATGATGAGCGAGCGAAATAGTATATTGCGGCCCGAGGGAGGGAAAACACTTTTCTCGCGAGTGTGAGTTTGCAGCACGAGCCGAAGGCGAGTGCCGCATTCACACGAGCTGAGAAAGTGTTTTTCTCCCGAGTATAGCATACAATTTTACGTCGCAAGGCGAGGAAAGAGAGTCTTTCGTGAAGCGCACGGAAAACCTCACTTTCCGTGCCGCAGTGACGTAAAAATATTTTTCGCAAATAATTATTCAAAAAATTATTTAAACAATCGAAAAATGAAAATTTTGGATTTGCCCTATTTTTCCCAACATCTGTATGCGAATTCGAGGCGAAAAGGTCCTCAATTACTTTTTCGTGGGAGCAAGACTTTTCTAGAGACGGGGGGGGGGGGACAAAATTTACGGTCGTTAGTTATTGTGGGTAGGTAAATGGATTCTCGATAAACGCAGCTAATGGATCTCCAATATGAGTGGTCACCCATCCAAGTGTCGGATCCTGAATTCAAACGATCACCCATCCGGTTAATAGATTCTCAATTCGACCGTTCATAAAATCAATTAATAGATTCTTAATTCGAACGGTCACCCACCCAAGTATCGGATTTTTAATATGTGGGGTCGGTCACCCATCAAAGTATCGGATCATCAATGCGAACGGTCACCCACCCAACTAATAGATTTTCGATTTGAGCGGTCATCCATCCATACAGTAACGTTTCCATGTAATATATTACATAGACATAAAATTGTAATCACTTTCCCCTTATTGAAAAGAGGATTCAAAAAAAGCGCGTGCGGTCACCTTCTCTCTAGCCTTCTTGCTTGAGACATTATGTATTTCACACGAGAGCCGTGGTATACGAGCGGTTAGCTCGGGAGGGCCAGCGCAGGCGGAGTTCTAGAGAGGCCACATACCACTAACGCCATCTAGCGTATAAGCTTCGCGGCCGCTTCTGGCCTCGGCCATGGCTTTCTTTTCTGAAAATTTCATGTATTTATCGACATTTACTTCGGAACAACTTTTCTTCCGATTGTTATTGAGAATCGGCATTGCACCAGATGTACATCATGTAATTTCTTGCTGTCGATAACGTGTTGCTTCTTGTTTTCGCATTTTTTTAGGAGAAATGAAACAAAAATCCATTTTTTGGTTACAGAAATCTGCCAAAAATTTTTTTTTTTGAAATCGATATTTCTGAGAGCAACACGGTCAAGATTCACACTTTTGCAGTCTGCCTGCAAAATTTCATTGCATTCGGTACCATGTTCTCCGAGAAAAGTTTGAAATTTTTGATGTGGACGCTTGGGTGTTTCACCTCCTCTTAATACGGCACTGGCCAAGTACTTCGATAATTTCCAACAGAAACAAGATGAGAAGCATAATAAGCTTAGTGAGGCAGTAACGGGCTTGACCAATGAACAGCGCCAGCTCTGTACTAAGCTCGACGAATCGTTGGCAACCATGAACTCACGACTCGATGCCGTGGAAACAAAAGTGGACGAAAAATTAGAAGAGTTGCAAATGACTGTAGCCGAGGTGAAATCTGAGGTAACGGAGCTTAAAGAGTCGGGTCTTTCGGAAGAGTCAATTATGGCGGAAATTGAGGACAGAAACAGGAGGGCTAATAATATAATCCTCTACGATATGCCGGAGACTGATAACGAGGATCTCGGGCAAGTTACCGCGATTCTGGCACCGCTTGAGCTCCCATCGGCCCCAGTTCGCTGCTACAGGATTGGTCCTGCTCCGTCCAACGCCGTCCAACGAAAACCGAGACCCTTAATAGTGGTTTTAAATTCGCGTGCCGATGCTGAGCACACAATGAAAAATCGTTCAAAAATCAAGCTGGCCGATAAAGTCATAAACGCGAAGAGAGACTTAACAGAGAGACAGAGAGGGCAGTTAAAAAAGGCTATAGAAACTTTGGAAGCGAAAAAAGCCGGCGGTGAAAGAGAATGTTTTAAATATCAGAAAGGGCTTCCGTGTGTTATGAAGAAGAGTAAAAAAAAAACTAAGTGCTGGTGGCCTCGCGATTTATTTTCAAAATGTGCGCGGGTTGAGAACGAAATTACTGGAGCTGAAATCGTCGCTTGTAACGCGTGTAGACTCTGTTGACATATTTGTCCTTGTTGAGACTTGGCTCACTGTGGACTTTAAATCGTCGGAACTCGAGTTCGATGGCTATACGGTCTATAGGAGCGACAGAAATGCTAGCACGAGCAGTGCGTCCCGTGGTGGGGGTGTGCTTATCGCCGTCGCGGCCTCGCTTAATAGTTGTATTGTGGAACCTATACATTCGGCAGTCGAGCATGTCTTTGTAAGGTTTTCGGGCCGGAGGGGAGAGCACGCGGTAGGAGCGATCTACCTGCCACCGTCATCCCTTCCAGCTGCTTACGAGGCTCACTGTGAGAGTGTGAGTGCCATTGCCGAACAGTACCCGGAGTCCAGTATTCATGTGATTGGGGATTACAATCTGCCTCGAATATCATGGGTTGAAGATGTATACGGATCGGCGCTTTCAGTTGCAGTTGACGCACCTCGCGTCATGGTAGAAGCGGCTTCGTTTATGTCAACGGATTTCAGCAGTCTCAATCTCAAGCAATATAATTCGATTGTCAACGAATATGGTAGTATCCTCGACCTTGTTTTTTCGAACAATGATGCGACGGTATCAAGGTCTATGGACGCATTGTTGCAGTGTGATAATTATCACCCTCCGCTAGATATTTTGATTTGTACTCCGAATAATGTAGATGTTAGGCGCGAACTTCGTGGATCGTTTAATTTTAAAAGAGCTAACTACGCGGCGCTAAACTATTATTTGGCATCATTACCATGGGATAACATCCTGTCAGAAGTCGAGCTGGAATCCGCCGCGTCGGTGTTCTCGAAAAATTTACATGAAGCGATTTCTATGTTTGTTCCATGGAGAGCTGAGTTTATATCTAAGTACCCGTGTTGGTTTTCGGCGGAGTTAAGGCAGAAGATTGCATTGAAAAAGATAGCGCACTCCAAATTTAAATCATCGAATAACGGGGATGACAATGCGGCGTTTTCCACGATTAGGGCGCAATGTAAAAATCTTGCAGATAGTTGTTATCGGTCATATGTCAATCAAGCGCAGAATGAGATGTGCGTGAATATAAAAGCGTTCTGGAATTTTGCAAATTCGGGTCGCAGAAACGACACATTACCGAGTCTGATAAAGCTAAATAACGTTATCGGCCGTACTTCGAGTGAAATCGCGAATCTTTTTGCGTGTCATTTCGAATCAGTATATTTAGTTGATGGAGGATCAAATCCGGCGGTACCGGGTGGGCCGGGCGCTGAGTTATCCCACTTAGAGATTTCTCTGGGAGATGTTTTTGATGCACTATCGAAATTAAATGTAAACGGTGGCCCAGGCCCAGATGGTATTCCCCCCGCACTGCTCAGAAACTGTAAATATGCTTTGGCTCGTCCGTTGTATTTGCTTTTCTCAAGATCACTTTCTCTTGGTATTTTTCCCAGTCAATGGAAGATTAGCTCAGTTACGCCAATTTATAAGTCCGGAGATGAAGCACTCGTCTCTAATTACAGGCCTATCTCAGTCCTAGACGCCATACCTAAATTATTTGAATCTATTGTATTGGGAAAATTGGTATTGGCATGTGGGACCGTCATAGTGCATGAGCAACACGGATTTGTACAGAGCAGATCGACGGTAACTAACCTAGCGTTATTCACCAATTATGTGATTGAAGCGTTTGAAAGGCGTTCACAAGTGGATACAGCGTATACAGATTTCTCGAAAGCGTTCGATCGTGTAAACCATCGGATTCTACTGTTAAAACTAGAGGCTTTGGGCATTTTATGGACAGCATTGCAGTGAATAAATAGCTACCTTACCGGGCGAATTCGAAAAGTAAAAATTTCTGGCACGTTCTCGAGGGAGTTTCTCGCAATCTCAGGGGTACCACAGGGCTCCCATCTGGGGCCCTTCTTATTTAACGTCTTCATAAACGATATAGTTAAGGCGATTCACAGCTCTCGTGGCCTATTATTTGCTGATGACATGAAAATGTACAGGATCATAGACTCGTTGGAGGATGCGACTCTGTTTCAGAAGGATCTAAACAATCTAGCAGTGTGGTGTAAAGATAACGAATTGTTCCTCAATATTTCGAAGTGCCACATAATGCGATTCTCGAGATCCCGTGTGTTGTTGTGAATGCGATATTGTATTAATGATACTCCATTGCTAGTTGTCTCATCAGTTCGTGACCTGGGCGTCTATTTTGATGATTCATTATCGTTCTGCAATCATTGTACGCATTGTATCTCGGCGGCTCTCAGGATGCTAGGATATGTTAAGAGAGTGGCTGCAAAGTTTGACAATCCGCATGAGTTAAAAATATTGTACACATCTCTTGTTCGGTCACAGCTCGAATATGCTTCTGTCATATGGTCACCCTGGCAGCATACTTTTTCGGATTTAATAGAGCGAGTTCAGCACAAATTTTTGAGATTCGCCTCCTACAGACTTGGTTCTCCGATGAATTATTTGGATCATGATTACAGTCATATAATGGAGTTCCTAGATTTATATGAGCTTAAAGATCGCAGAAAAATGGCCGATCTCGTATTTTTATCTAATACAGTGAATGATAAGTTTGATGCGCCAGAACTCGGAACCTTGATTAGTTTGCGCGGGAGTGGAAGATTTTCACGGAATCCGGAAATTTTCAAGGTTCCAAATTATCGTGCGAATTATTCTTCCTATAGCTGGTTGCCCAGAATCCTGAGGCTGGGTAATGTTTACGGTAGGAGGTTGCCTTTATTCAGTGGCTCCTCATTCGGTTTCAGGAGGTCGCTCCATCTCAATTTTTCGGTAACCTGAGCGTACTGCTTTTTCATTGTCCTGATTTTGATTTTGATTTCGATTTCGATTTCGATTTCGATTTCGATTTCGATTTCGATTTCGATTTCGATTTCGATTTTGATTTTGATTTTGATTTTTATCTCACTCCTAGACCTAGGTATTTTTACGAATTAGGCAGCTTCCACTCTCGCCTGATTCGCCAAGTTCTTACGTGCAAATATTGTTTGATATATTCGTTTATATGCACTGCACATTAAATTAAATTACTTTATACTCTCTCATAAGGAAAAAAAAAAAGAAAAACGAAAGCGACGATAAAATCCAAACGATAAATCTTGTCAGTAACCTGTAATCTCAGAGACGAATATTATCGGTTTTTTCCTGTATTTTCTTTGTAAGCCGATGGCGTCATCGGCGGGTAATTGGGCTTTGCCCGTCTTTATACAATAAATAAATAAATAAATTTCCTCCGTCAAATGTCCGTACGGTGTTGCAATAATGAACCCTACCAACCAATTTTTTTCTCCTTCGCAGCATCATTTTGTTTCTTGAAAAACTCTATGCCTAGCAATTTTCAAGTCATTTGAACATCTCCAGCTATTTTTTGTCCAGAATTTTCCATTTAAAAAATCATTTTATCGCAACTGGTGTCCGTACGGTGCTGTAATAATGAAATGTGCGAACCAATTTTTTTTCTCCTTCGCACCACTGTCTTATTACATGAAAAACACTATGCACAGACAATTTGAAGTCATTTGGACATCACTAACTAATTTTTTTCTACAATATTCCATTAATAGTGTGCTCTGATACTGAATCCTACGAACGAATATTATTGAAATTAACACAACTGATTTATTGCATTGAAAAACTTATACACAACAACTCTGTAGTATTTCTGAATAATTTAAATATTTTTAATCAGCCCTTCTATTGACATTGAAAATATCTCGAAGGTTATGTTCTATATATTAACCGATAAACGGTTCTTCATTATCTCTACAGATAAACCTTAGTTGGAAAAAATAAAACACGAATTACAACACAATTATTTACATATAGTTGCTTATTTCATTAAAAAAATTATACATTTTCGACGAAATTGAAATAGAACATTTTAAGAGTTCTTATTCACATTCGCAAAAAAAATCGCAATTTTCACTCGCGCACTTAAAAACTTAGTTATTGACTTACAAAGAAAAAGGATCCGACATTCAAAACAATTGCACTTAATCAATGAAAGACGATAAAAATCGCGGTTTATTAAATTTTTCCTGTCCATGCTATCTGTTGTGTCCGTGCGTGGAAAGAGGTGGGTGAAAGATATTGTACTCTCGTGGTTCACAGGTTAGCTCCTTTATTCGCTTGTTTCACAGTAGCGCTCTCGATAACTATCCCGAAGCGCGGTCAGGGGAGGAGTGGCGCAAGTCGCTTGGAGAGTTAGTGTCGGTACTGACTCGTTCGTTAGTACCCGCTCTACGTCTCTCTCTCTAAATCTCCATATTCCTCTCTCTCACCAAAGGCTCTACATACAGTGAGGTTTTCTTGAAACTAGACAGGGCTCGAGCGCGCGAGCCGCAGCGTTCGAATCTGATTGGCTGCCGCCGTCCGCTGGCAGTGCGGCTCAACTCGAAGGCGACCGCGTACTAACCTGGCGTCAGAGGTGATAAAGGGGGTAAGGTAAGGGGACACCGTGGTAGGGATAAGGGATGCGACGACAACGCAAGCAGCTTGATGGGCCGCGTGTAAACGTTTCGGAGTAAATACAACTTGGCGGAACTTTGTCAAGTAAATACGCATGTTGAAAATCCATTGCTACAGTATCACGCATGCTGATAAGAAGATATTGCGTCTACTAAAAAGGTCCATAAGGTTTTTATCGTTCAAATTGTCGCACGTAAGTTGTAAAAAAAATTGCGAATAAACAAATTAATATTGTACAATAAACGAATTTTAGAATATTTTAAAAATTAAAAAATAATAATATCCAATTTTTTACTATGATAATGATGCTTGATGAGATGCACCATTTGCATCATCGAAAGGAATAATATTGTTTTGCATTTTAACACGATCATTGATGAACATGACTCGTGAGTGACTCTTTCACACAAATTACCCCAAAAGTTGTGCTCCTGAGAAAATGTTGGAGACTTTTATTCGCAACTATTTAGAAAACAGATGAACAGATGTAAAAGGTCCACAATTTATTAATTGCACATATTAAATCACAATTTGTTAGTTAGTTTTAACAGTTGTAAATTATTTTGAACTATTGATTACTTTTATAAATTTATAATTGCAAAATTGGATTTTTCCATTTGGCATTATTTTTCATTAATTCCTTGCAAGAACTAGCGTACTGAAGCTTGAATGGAACTTTTTTCAAAATGCAATCAACTTAACGGTATGAGCTGTGGCAAGGTGGCAATGCATTCCCACAATGCGGATCTGACAAATTACACGAAAATCGAATAGAACATTTTTGGTTAGATTAAAAGAATTAAGAAAAAGTAGTGAGAAAGCAAAATTTTTCTTTTTTAAATGATTAAATGGTTTTGTAATTCTTTACTTGCAAAAATGGATTTTTGTATTCGGGACTATTTTTCCCCAATTCCTTGCAATATTGGATAAAGTGATAAAATTTTAATGGAACATTTCATTTCATGCGATCCTCTTATCAGTACGCACCGTGACAAAGTCGCAATACATTTCCAGCACGCGTATTTGACAAAGTTTTCCTTTTACAAGAAAATCAATTTTGACCTTTTCGATTCGAATCGATGAACAGAAAAAAATGATACGAGATGTTCTTTTTGATTTAGTTAAATATTTTTTTAAACCTCTAATTGCAAAAATAAATTTTTGCATTCTCAACTACTTTTTCGGAATTAAGTGCAACAATTCGAAAGATGAAGTTCCTAT
This sequence comes from Ischnus inquisitorius, assembly GCA_963924025.1. Lineage (NCBI taxonomy): Eukaryota > Metazoa > Arthropoda > Insecta > Hymenoptera > Ichneumonidae > Ischnus > Ischnus inquisitorius. The sequence continues at coordinate 1,192,390 of OZ001252.1, forward strand.
GGCACTTTTCATTTGCTTTAATCCTCTTATTGAATAGAATCTTTCCTATTCGAATTCATGAGTTTTGTTCGAGAACAATATTAAAAATTCCAATTTTTTTAAATGCTTTTAATTTTTTTTATGTTTAAAATTTTTTTATAATTTTTTATTGCAAAAAGTAATTTTTTCCTTCGCAATTTTTTTCCTGTATTGACCGCAATCATTTGCACGTGAAGCTCTTGGCATCATTTGATACAATCTCCTTATCAGTAAGCCCTGCATTAAGGCATGTTTACTACGGGTGTTCAACAAAGTTTTGATTTATTTTCGAATCTTTTCTATTCGAATCGACGAGCTATATTGGAAAAAACAAGAGAAAATTTGAGATTGTAATTTTTCAATTGTTTAAATATTCGAATAATTTTCTTATTGCAATAACTACTTTTTTTATTGGCAACTATTTTTTCCGATTTAAGTGCAAGAATTTGGACAGTAAACCCCCTACGAAACTTTTCATTTTCGCCGATCCCCTTATCAGTACGCGCTGTGATAAGGTTGCAATGCATGTTTTCTACGCATATTTTACGAAAATTTGATTTTACAAGAAAAGTGCATAGAATCTTTTATATTCGAATCAATGAACTATATTCGAAAAATCAAGTAAAAAATTAAAATTGTTATTTTTTTATTGTTTAAATATTTTAACAATTTCCTTATTGCAAATATTATTATTTTCATTCGCGACTATTTTTTCTGAAATAAGGGCAACACTTTGGAAGACAAAGTTCCTATGGCAATTTTCATTTGCTTTAATAGCCTAATCACTAGGCGCTCTGATAAGGTTGCATAGCATGCTCACTACGCGTTTTTGACAAAGTTTTGATTTTACAAGAAAAGTGAATATGATCTTTCCAATTTGAATCAATAAACTGTATTCGAAAGATCAAGTAAAAAATTGTTATTTTTTTATTGTTTAAATATTTTAATAATTTTCTTATTGCAAATATTAATATTCGCATCCGTGACAATTTTTTTCTGAATTAAGGTCAACTCTTTGAACGATGAATCCTCTATGGAACTTTTCATTTTTTTCACTCGCCTTATTAGTGCGCATTTTGATAATGTCGCAATGCAAGTTTTCTACGCATATTGTACAAAGTTTCGATGTTACAAAGAAATTGAAGAGAATTTTTTTTTTTCGAATCTATAAACTATATTCGAAAAAACGAACAAAAATTCGAAATTGTTTAAATATTTTTATAATTTTCACACGCCAAAAATTGATTTTTTGATTCGAAACAATTTTTTTTAGAATTGAGTGCAGTAATCTGGACGATAAAACTTCTATGACACTTTTCATTTGATGCAACTCGCTTATCAGTACGCGCTCTGATGAGATTGTATGCGTAAACACTACGCGTAACTGCCACAGTTTTGATTTTACAAAAAAAATTTATAGAATCTTTTCTACTCGAATCTATAAACTGTATTCGAAAAAACAAGTGAGAATACGATATTGTTATTTTTTGAATGTTTCACTTTTGAATAATTTTCTTATTGCAGAAATTAGTTTTTTCATTCCCAACTATTTTTTCCGAATCGAGTGCAACTGTTACGTCCCGCGAATTTTAAAACTTTATTCGCGAGCGCAAATTAGCAAAATCTACGATTCTATAAAAATTCAATAACAAATCAAGAGAGAGAGGGAGAGAGAGAGAGCCATGGATGGTCCGAAGTGTGATTATTGCACATGATTCCATTATTCTCCTTGAAACTATAAAAATCAATAATGGACAACAACTAAACATCTGTAAAGAGGAAAAGCCAAATATCCAATCATTGGCATGCTCGTGGTCATACTTGGACGCGATTTGGCGAGTATTCGAATTACAGAAGGGGAGGTATCGCCAGCAGAAATATCGATTTGCATTGTTTAAACCAAGGCAATCCGAAACTCTTCTACGCACATCAGAAAGAATGAATGAGTGCTTCAACACTATGGGAAGTACTTCACGGATATATACAAGCGTGCAGCCAGAGAATCGATGTAACTCTTTCCAAGGGATCGATACAAGAAATTATCGTCATCGTTAACGAGTGCAGCACCTCTCGGACAATTAATCAACAATCAATTTGGGAGCAACAACGTAATAATCAACAATCAACCGAGTCGTCAACATTCCATCAAGAAATTATAAACAAATAATCTAAAAATTCCGCGAATAAATAAACAACTTTTAAACCACGTTAATTACATTAAAATCGAGCATGATCAATAATATTTGGGTCACATCGTTATCAAACAAAAATATAAAAATATAATTAAATTATTTAAATATGATCTTCGAAGTTGAATTGTTATCTTTAGTTGTAATCAACATAGAAATTTGTTTGAAGTTCGACCATTAATATTTTCAACTGGACAAGATAATTATAACAAAATTTAATTATAAAAACTATTGTTTAAATCGTAAATTGGCAAATCATAACATTTAGTAGTCGTAACTGTTACGTCCCGGGAATGGAAGATGACACGTATTGTTCAGATATTTTCTCCGTTTTAGAGCGGACGAGCCGCTCTGGGATCGGAGACCGCCGGATGGCTCTATTTAGGGATTGTTTTAGGAATTTAAGAATGAATTCCAAATGGTTTAATCACACTTTATAGTGAACATAACAATTATTTATTCGGTATTAATAATTATTTGATTTTTTGTTTATGCGAGCTCGACTACGCAGGTCGAGTCTCGCGATTCACAAATTTGGAGTCGGGCTCGAACTCATCGGTCGAGTCCCGAAATTAATGTTTTATTTGTGCGAGCTCGACAACGCAGGTCGAGTCTCGCGATTCACAAATTTGGAGTCGGGCTCGAACTCATCGGTCGAGTCCCGAAAATGTTTGACTAAATAATTTTATTTATTGGGCTCGACCACGCTGGTCGAGCCCCACTGTTGTACACTTATCCGCGGATGCAACTTTGTTGTTGCTGTTCGGAAATAATTAATTTTTGCCGGACTCGACCTCGCTGGTCGAGCTCCGGTCTGAGACTAACTAACAGGCGGTGCCGTAGTCACCGCGTAATAATTTTTATTCCGCATTAGTGCAGGGCGTAGCACATCTCAGAGGTGTGCAGCGCCCTGTCTTGTACCGTGGGATTGCTGACTCTTGGTCAGCAGCCCATCGTGAGAAAGACGCTGATAAGAGCGTCTTCGAATATGAATCCACCATCGTCAGCGTGAGACCGCTGACGGTGGTGAGAAAATTTTATGCATTAACATTTCGAGCGATATGCTAACGATTATTCGTTAGCATTAATTTTGTAATGGAAAGTAATCTCAAGTCAAGAGGAAAATCCTTGTGAGACAACATGGAAGGTCACGTAAAGTTTAAAATCAAATCAATAAACGTAATTGTTTCGTAGAATTGATACATTACAAATTTCAGAAATGGGGATTAAGAAAACAATAAATTTATTTGATTTTTTGGATTTTATTCCGGAGTTTGATGGAGAAAGGAGCTCGGTAAATCGTTATCTTTCAGGCATAGACACAGCTTTGTATTTTGTTGGACCAGACAATGAGCGACAACTTTTGAAGGTAGCACAAAATAAATTGGTCGGTGAAATATGGGAACATTTATCTCAAAATAAATTTAGCAGCATTAAAGAATATTCAGATTACATTCGACTTATATATGACCCACCGGGAAATTTCTATCAATTACAGGGAGAATTAGGAAATATTGTTCAGTTGGATGATGAAACTGTTCGGCAATACGGACATAGAATTCAAGTGTTGGTTGAAAAGTTAAAATATGCATATAAATATCAGAAGGGCAACTTGGATAACAATAATAAAAACAATATTGAACAAATGACCATTAGTTGTTCCAAAAGAGGATTAAACCCGGATATTCATAATAAAATCGGCAAAACAAAATATTCACTCAACGATCTAATAATAGAGGCTATAATTATCGAGCGAGATATTGCTGACCGCCGCAAATTGAGGGAAAATGCTGCAATGTATAACATCATGGCTAATAACAACGCTACTACAAAACCTATTGCTGCACAGGAAGTTCTTATTTGTCAATATTGTCATAAAATAGGTCATATTGCAAAACAATGTCCCAAAATCATAAACAGTAAACAAAATCATGACAATTGTCGATATATTGATACAGAAATTCGAGATACCGAACAAGTTACTGAACAAAATTTTAATAATCAATTTCAAGGTCAGGCTTATCACGGAGCATATTACTCAAATTTTATTTCCGATTGCGATAATACTTCGTATCACTATGGCACGCCCTATAAAAATCGAAGTTACAATCAAAATAATCCCCAAAGTTTCTATTCAAACCAAAACGTTTGTCAAAATCAAAATATTGACCCTGAAACTCCATTCACTGCGAATCAACAGTTGCAATTTTCAGTAAAACCAGAAACTAGAAATAAATCATTAATAGATATGCCAAAGAGAACTTTTTGCATAAGTGATTCATCAACTAAAAATACCTTAAAGGAAAAGAAAATGGCAAAAATTGGAACATCAATTGAGAAGACAAATGGAATAGTAGAAAGAATAAGTAAAAATCCAACTGATAGTTTTGAAAATTCTTATTCGTCCGTATCGTCAGCTAAAAAGAATTATGAACCAAGTGATCAATTTGAAACGGGAATAGGTGCTTCGTCAAATTGTCTTTTAAAATTGTGCAAATCCCAAAATACAATCTTAACTAGTACGAAACGATCGTTGATAAAATTGTGCGAAAAATCTTCAGAACCAAGAACAAAAAGTGCTCCTGGGAGGAATCAAAGTAATTATGAAATGGATAATACAGTGCTAAGATTATTCGCGAGTGAAAATAATTCTTCAAGTCAATCAGGAGAGATGAAGGTATCAAATATTGATGGCAGCAACCATAATAAAATGGATAAATCAGTAGGAGCAGAGAAAATTACAAGTTCGGTTGAAAAAATAAACATTTTGGGTGTCAATAATAAAATCACAATAGAAAACTCTGAAAATTATTCCGAACATAAATTGGTTACACAAAAACAGAGAGATTCCATTCGCAAAATACGTGATGGTTACAAGTCATATAAAAAACATATAAAAGTATTGTCAACTAAAGTTGTTAAAAACATTTTTGCAAAAATAAAACCGCTAAAAAGAGTCAAGAGAAAAGTTAATCGAATCAATTTTGAAAGCGATATGAGGCAAAAGGATGAGAGTAACGTTGGAGGTGTAAACAAGGAGACAAAAGAAAAATTACATGATGTTTCGAAATTAATATCGTATTTTAATGGAAAAGTAGATCCTTCGAGCAAACATATGAGTGCTTCAGAAAATAAGTTGGATTTGGAACAAGATTATTGTGAACCATTCGTTAAACACATAACAGTTGAAAAAGAAAACAGTTTTGAAACTCCTGAACACAATATTAATAACAATGGTGTGCAAAATGTTGATAACAATTCCATAACAACCGAGAAAAATACTATAAAAACAATTGACAACAGAGACAGTGAGCAAACATCGAATTTTGTGCCGTCAGAGTCGGAAATTTCCATTGCAATTGCCAATAATAAAATAACAAATAAAAACAGAAAAATTGAAAGTCAAAGCACAGATATTGTCAGGGTTTGCGATCGAGAATTTTACAGTAATAAGGGACTAAATATTGATGTACAAAGTGGAAAACCGAAAGTAAAAATGAATGCAAAATTGCACGTGGTCTTGAACAATTCCATACTAAATAAAAGTCTTAAGAAATTAAAATATTTGCCGATTAAAATTAGATTGAAAATTGAGATAAACCATCCGACAAAGTTGGAAATGATTCGACTCCCGAGTCCAAGTTCTGTTCACGAGCGGAAAAATTAGAGGCAACAAAAATTGAATTTTTCGAACATAATAACATCAGGGAGCCATTGAAAACTGAACCAAAAGGTATCGTTTCAGCAAATTATCTTTCAAATCGAGTTTATGCAAGGGAACGGATCAAAAACTACAATGCAACAAACAAGTGCGAGAAAAATCTTATAAGTGATAGACGAAATTCAAAGGGATTATTGATATTCAATGACGCGAAACTTCTATACGAAAATGTTAAAAGGCAAGGTTTGTCAATAGTTTATGGGATATTCTGTTTCCTGATATACATTCTAAATATAAATTCAGCATGGGAAACGTTGAAAAAGGCCACGACTAAGGTTAAAAAGAAATTGGGAGTTCAGTTTATTAGGAACAAAATAATAATAGGATATGAGAAGGGTAAAGTCTGTCCAAAAATAGCAACAAAAAGGAGTATATAGAAAAAGTTAAATTCAAAGAGAAATCTCATTAGCAGAAATACGCGGATGCATGTAAAAATAGAACTGCCATGGGGTATAAACTCAAACAAATACGGTATTTCGATAAAAATAAGATTCCTCTACCGAGAAAAAAATTCAAAGTTCATAAATTATCAAAGTCTCATAACAATTCTTCTGCATGTTCCAAAGAAAATGTTTCAGACAATATTCCCAACGATATAAGTGAAACAAGTGACGGAGACATAGTATCATTACAAAAATGGGTTAGGATTGTAAGTTTATTTGTATTAATTTCATAAAATAAATGCATCTATTTATTCCTAAAAATTACAGTTGAATGTAAGTAAAAATGAGTGAATTGAATGGGAAATGAATAACGGAATACAAGATTAAAAGGATACAAAGGAAATGAGGGTATCGTTATTGACATGATTGCATAGTTTCTTTTTGTCAAACAATGAGGGATTAAGAGCAAAACGGGTATTCTCAAATTAAAAAGGGGCATGTTTTTACTATCTATGGGAAAAATGGGTATTCTCCAATGAAAATAATTATTGCGAATAATCAAGGAAAATGGATACTTACAACAGAATTTCTGAATAAAAATTTGAGGGTCGAATCGAAACAAATCAAGAAAAAAAAAAAATGCGGAGTAAAAGGAAGAACCGAAAGAGATACACATAGCATATAGAAACGATCAGAATACAGAATATACGAAGGTTTACTATAGCATACGAATAGCCGCACAAAGCGGAACGGCCGAAGATAGGCCTTGCGTGAGCATTCCATTAGCGAAAGCGCGATTTAGAGAGTCGAGTCTTTGCGTAAGATAAAAAAGGACGAATAATTCATAGGTATCATTATACATACAGGGATCTTGAAACACCTTCTTAATTCTATAAAAGGAAAATCTTGGCAAGCTAAAATAAATTTGGGAATGAAAGAAAAGAAAGAGAGACATCATTTATCATTTTGGTCAAATGACGATCACCGCGCAATTCTTGGTAGTCGTCGGAGGTGTTATAAATATATTTTTTATTTTTCGCGAGGCGAGTTGAGCCATAGTCGCGTTAGGTTTCACGATACTATAGGTATCTTCGGAGATAACACTTGTAGCCATAACATTTAGAGGTACATATGTAAAACACGGCTTGGTAGCAACAGGATAGAAAGCGTTAATTCTTATAAAGGTGTTTTAACAATAGAGATATGTAAGGATATTTTTCATTATTAAAATAGATAAAAATATTAATAATAAACAAATTCTAATAAACTAATATTTTAATTGAATTTGTGTTTGTAGATGACATGGAAGCTCGTAATTCGCCCATAATATCAGCAAGGACACTGAGTATATGGAAAGTTGAACATGAGTACAGTGATCTATATACCCTACAGGGTCGGACAATGGTAATAACTCGGAGGAAAAATTTAAATTTAATTAAATTAAAACCAAATGTTAACGAATAATTACTTAATTATCAACATTATGACAATCCTTAAAAATGTGTAGTAAATTTACAGTTAAACTCTTTTGTTCATACATTTGAATTATCTTCTTAAATTTCAAAATTGACTCAGTAAACATAAACGATTCTTAACAATTTCTGAAATTATTTTGGAAAAATATTCTGTTCTTATACAATGATTTTTAATTTGTTTATCAGCCGAAAGTTAATATTGAACATTTAAAAGATTTTAATAATTGTTGCTGTAATCATGAGATAAATCTCTCGAGAAATAACTTCATAAATTCAGTTACGTTTCATGTTTGTGTCGTTTTGTGTTATGACCCATATGGTTTTGTCCAAATTCTTTTATAATAAATTTCTGTTTTACGTTTTCGTTTAAACCGTTTATACACTGAAAGAAAGTGAAGAAAAAGGGATAAATAATTGATGAATGTAAAATAAATTCACAATTCGTATAAATAACGAGAGATTAAGAGAGAAGTATACGCGCGGCAATAACAAAATATTCGGAATTGTATACCAGGTGATCAAACGTGAATGGTATAAAAATAATTAAATTACGTAAGAAATCTTGGGTAAAGCCACTTGCTCTTCAATAAGTTATTTTGACAATATAATCATAAAAATGTTTAATAAATAATAAGAAAAGGGATAAACAATAATTAATAATAAGCTGGTAAACATAAGTAAAGAAATGAGTAAATTAAAGAAAAGGGCAGAACAGTACAGGCAGAGAGTAGTATAGTGCAGTAACAGGGTAGAAATGGAAAAGAACACGGGAAGATCGGAATAAAGAGGAGAGGCCGACGAATAGCCGCACAAAGAGGAGAGGCCGAGAACGGGTGTCGCGCGAGCCTCGCGTTGGCGTGCATGGTACCCTTGGTAGAGCAGAGTCTCCGCGTGAGATAGTAAAGGATGGTTGCAGGATAGGATAGGCGCCGCCACAACCAGTGGGATAGGACTTAGTAACCCTTAGTTACTCTATTTTGCTTATTTGTTTTGGGGATAAAGGAAAGGGGTATAGGAATGGTTATTACACCTACAGGTGCATATATATCTATTTTAACGAAAGTAAAGAAACGCAAAGATTGAAAAAGAATAAATTAGAGAAAATAAGTAAAATAAAACAATTTAAAAATCAATAAAAATATTTCAAAAACAAATAGAAAAAAAAAATTATATATATACTAGCGGACCTGCGGGCTCGCGCGCTACGCGCGCTCGCGACTATGGGTTGAAATCGACTGAAATATCTCTCTATGTGATATAGATATCTCACCACCGCCGCCGTGTACAAAAATTGAGAAATTAGAACATTTCTGCTTGCCCCCCCCCCCCCCCCCCCCCCCCCCCCCCCCCCCCCCCCCCCCCACCCAACCGCCGGGAAAATATTCTAAGTCTTTAGAGGGGCCTTGGCCAGAGATATTCTAAGTCCCTAAAGCCTAAGCCCCTTTAGAATATTTTTTCGAATATATATATTTATAGGTGATATAGATATCTCACCACCACCGCCGTGTACAAAAATTGAGATATTAGAACATTTCTGCTTATCCCTCTCTCCCCCCCTCCCCCTCCCTCTGAGAAAATATTTTAAGTCTTTAATATATGATAAATAATATATAATAGGGACTTAGAATATTTCGGCCCGAGGCCCCCTTAGGGACTTAGAATATTTCGGGCCGAGGCTCCCTTAGGGACTTAGAATATTTCATGCCGAAGCATCCTTAGGGACTTAGAATATTTTCGCTTGGGCCCCTCCAATGGAGAGGGGAGGGGAGGGGAGGGGAGGGGCCTCGATTCTTGTACACGGCGGCGGCGGCGGCGGCGGCGGCGGCGGCGGCGGTGGCGGCGACAGCGGCGTAATCTTTTTATATATATAGAGAGATATGTAAAATACTATATATAAAGTTATAAATCAAATCAGGATAATTTCAAACTTTATAAAAAAATTTGGCCTTCAGCCATTATCGCTGGTTAACTTACAACTAAAGCAAAAATAAATAAGGTACAATAGGAAACGGGAAGGTAAACGCAGTAAATGGTTGTAACAAAAATTTGGGTCAGTTAAATTTATTTATATAAGTGCATTCAGCACTTATATATTGTGACGGGACGTTTTTTGCCTCAACTCGTCATCGAGTCTTAAGAGCAACGTCCGTTATATCACTCGAGCGGAACGGTGTGAACAACAACCGATATAGCTCATACGGTCAAGCCGACGCCGAGTGATATTGAATTAGGGTACGCCCTAGCGTCTAATCGCTCGCGCTAATCCTAGCGCGAGTTAAAAACAACTGTCCGTTGGGGTTCGAACGCCTGCCCACTCGCAGATCTGGGTATCTCCGGCGACGAACGATGATGCGACTTAAGAGCAGTTCATCGTTGAACGTTTTAAGATTATTTAAAACTTTGAAAATATATTTCGGCCACGTGATGAATTCTCCCTTTCCCAAATTACATCACGTGACGAGAATCCTCGCGAGTATAAAAGCTCGAACTCCGAGGAATCGAGACTGATACAATCACTCACTTACCCACTTACTACGTCGTTAGACATTTACTTCATTTATTCGTGCTTAGCACTTAGATTTGATAGTCGTGCTTAGCACAAAATCCTCTGTAATACAGATCCACGAGTTTGTGACTTGCATACGGCATAGCGCTGTCCAAGCCACACTCTCTGCTAGGCAACCCCCGGCCTACTTTCTTTGCTAGGCAATCCCCGGCCTCTTCGAATCCAATTTCGTTGTTAATTATTTTTAATTCACTTTTCTGTATTTAACGAGAATTATGCCAAGAAGCACAAATTCAAATTTTCTATTTCTCTAATTGTATTTGGATAAAAGAATCCATGCGTCGTAGATTCTCTTAAGTCTTTTCGATTTCCAATTATTTTCTTTCTCTCGAGTTATCGATTGCCAGACGCAGCGATAACTAGCGCGCATTTCCGTATCAACGTAAATACGAAGCCGAGGTAATCCTCAAACGTCGAGTTTCGTTTATTGCACACCAGTAAAAGTAGCATTTCAAATCACGGACAAGATCCGCTTTAAATATCATTTCGTATCGAGAAGTCCGCGACGACAATAGACGGATTAATTCGGAGTCAAGAACGATAATCCCCTGCAACGCGGAACGCAGAAGAAATCACCGCATATCGGCGATTAATAAACGAATTCGAGTTTCCAGACTCTATCAATTGTCACTTCTATTGTTTTTGCGAACTCGCATCGCGAGCGAGTCTGGCTCTCTGTAAAGCATAAATTGATAAATTTCCATTCGCGAATTAACGAGATAATCTCGAAATCCCGACAGCAACGTGAGCAGCGATTTCGAGATTCGCGTGTGACAACGAACGGCGCGATCCGCGATTAGACTCGGCATCCATAAGCGCCCTTTGTCAACAAAGCGCTTCGGTAGGCCCGAAACCGCGCGGTCTTCGCTCACTCGACCAGATATTGCGTAATCAATTAGCTCGCACGTAAATTCGAGCAGTGCCGAAGGACAGAAAGTTAAAATGGCCAGGGTAGGGAATTCCTCACCTCGGGAGTACATTTAAACTTCCTGGAAAGCAATCCGGCTTTCCAGGAGACGTGTTCAATTCTCAGAAGACGAGAGAATAAATCCCGCGACACACGTGCGATTGCCGCAGCTGAGTTTGAACGGATTATCTCACGGATTCACACTTTCCGATTCGTCGTCGGCCAGTTGCTAAACACAGCATCAAGCTAACGTGGCGCACACATCCGCAACGAATACGGACGTTGAATATCGACAAACTCCAATTAAGAGGAAAGGAACGTTGACACGATTAACGTAGCTAGTAGTTGTACAATAGGTTTCTATAATAAATCCAATCATACGAACAAGCTGGCTGGCTGGCTGGCTGGCTGAACAAGCTGGCGAAACAAGGCTCTCGGTCATTTACGATCATATGAGAACAGTGAATCTGAAGCTTTATTGAAACAACAACAAGTTGCGCGTGCGGGCCCCGAGCCGAACCCCAGTCGGCAAAGTAAAATTTCGCAAAAAAGCAGCTAGACCCCGTTGCGGCAACTAGAGCCACTATTTGGAAAATCACAATATATCGGGTTTTACAATTAAACATTTTTGTATTAAAAACATTATTCATTATAATTAACGCGGGGATGAGGCCCACGACACGTACAATCTTCTAGAAACTACCAACAGTCGGGACATGAGGGAGGCGGCGTATATTCATGTGGCCGCATGAGTCGGTGGAAGCGCGGGTCCTCGCAGGCCAATCGCTGAACCCTTGGGTCCAACCGTACCCATCGCCATCTGGGAGGTGTTCCTCGAGCCCTTTTCGCGTCCATAATCCATACAGGAAAGTGACACATTTCTGCAATTTAATAAAAATACACATATAGTTATATTATTGTTAAGGATTAAGGAAAAACATATATATATATATACAGTTAAATAGCAAACAGCAAATATTACTTACTGTTTCGAGTAGTTGACGGTGAGCGTTGAAAATATCGATGTGAGTTGTTCAAGGAGTGATTGAGGAATGAATTAATTCGCTGCGAACTCCACTTGTTCAAGAGACTTGTTTAGAAAATGGTTATCATTTCACTCGAGTAACTCGCGCCGTGAACAGACGTATCATTTGCGTTTGGAGATGTTTTAAAATTCCACTAGGGTGATAACCATTCATAAACATCATGACCTAATATTTATACGCGTCAAACGTAATCCGATGACCGTTGATAAAATTTGGTAGAAATAATCAACATATACCATATTCTTCAGCGCTTGAAACTTATATACCTATAATATCTTTGAATCTTCAAGTGAAAATAACAATCGTTTGCGATCATATTTTAGAGTAATATTTTCATAAATAATAGTTGAATTTTTATCTCCGTTTATGTGAAAATGATGTACTAGCGAGTTGACCCAAAGAAAATTCATTTATTTAAAATCTTTATATCTAACGAAATCAAGTGCCGTTCTTTGCACTCACGTTCTTCGTACGCTCGTACTTTGAAGCGGCACTCGTTTGGGGGGGGAGGTGTTACGTCCCGCGAATTTTTTAAACTTTATTCGCGAGCGCAAATTAGAAAAATCTACGATTCTATAAAAATTCAATAACAAATCAAGAGAGAGAGAGAGAGGGAGAGAGAGAGAGAGAGAGAGAGAGCCATGGATGGTCCGAAGTGTGATTATTGCACATGATTCCATTATTCTCCTTGAAACTATAAAAATCAATAATGGACAACAACTAAACATCTGTAAAGAGGAAAAGCCAAATATCCAATCATTGGCATGCTAGTGGTCATACTTGGACGCGATTTGGCGAGTATTCGAATTACAGAAGGGGAGGTATCGCCAGCAGAAATATCGATTTGCATTGTTTAAACCAAGGCAATCCGAAACTCTTCTACGCACATCAGAAAGAATGAATTCTCATTGCTTCAACACTATGGGAAGTACTTCACGGATATATTCAAGCGTGCAGCCAGAGAATCGATGTAACTCTTTCCAAGGGATCGATACTAGAAATTATCGTCATCGTTAACGAGTGCAGCACCTCTCGGACAATTAATCAACAATCAATTTGGGAGCAACAACGTAATAATCAACAATCAACCGAGTCGTCAACATTCCATCAAGAAATTATAAACAAATAATCTAAAAATTCCGCGAATAAATAAACAACTTTTAAACTACGTTAATTACATTAAAATCGAGCATGATCAATAATATTTGGGTCACATCGTTATCAAACGAAAATATAAAAATATAATTAAATTATTTAAATATGATCTTCGAAGTTAAATTGATATCTTTAGTTGTAATCAACATAGAAATTCGTTTGAAGTTCGACCATTAATGTTTTCAACTGGACAAGATAATTATAAAAAAATTTAATTATAAGAACTATTGTTTAAATCGTAAATTGGCAAATCATAAAATTTAGTAGTCGTAACCAACAGACCGATCGATAATTGACAAAGGTGGGAGTAGAAGCTTCTACGAGGGAAGTATGGGCCAGGGGACACCCCGCGGAAATTAATAAAGTCAGGCACCACGGCAACGGACGGGCATTACGACCATTACGACCATTACGACCATTACGACCACTACTCCGAATATCTCAAGAACTTTTGCTACAACTCGGGACTTCTCCGAATACAGAAAATGATCAGTCCATCTAAATCATTATAAACGCGAATTATTCAACTATTCCGAATATTATAACTCGCAATTAACATATTACACAACAATTGAAGTTGTTCTTGTGATTTGAATAAAGATCAACAATTAACATTAAACAATAACTCGTGAAGTGAACATCATTTCCATAGCGATTGAATAATCGCTACGACAACGTTAAATTCCAACCGATTATCTTGAACATCATTGGAAGGAAGAAAGGAAGGAAGGAACCCCGATATCATTAAACCATCGCAACCGAATTCCATTCTAAACAAAATAATCATCGCGGATCAACAATAAATCAACAATTTAAACTATTTTAAACCAACGTAAGTTTCTTCCTCTTAATTTATTTTTGTTTATTATCTTGTGACTGTAAACGCGAATGATCCGGGAACTCTTTGAATAAATTACATCGACGGTCGACTTTAAGTTAAAGTGAGTTCATCGGCCTTTGGTAACTAGTACCAAGGTAATATCGAGTGTGTTAGGGTTTCGATACAACCCGAGTGACCGTCAGGGACTTCGACGGGGTTGAGTTACATTACGAGACGCATCGAGCGTACGGCGTCTTATCGCGTGGCCTTATAGTAAACACCGCCGCCTTGTATCTACTACGGTTTACTATACTCGTACTACTGTTCGGACTTGCACGTTAGTAGAGATCAGTGTTTTTGGATCGGGAATTCGTATCTTAATTAAACGCACTCTGTACCCCATCCTGAGGAACTCTCCGAAAGGTCAGTCTCAAAAGGGGATTTTAGTCAAATAAAGCGCCTCAATGGTACAAAAACGTGTTCAATGGGAATTTATCCCATGGCTGTAATTACCGAGGAAATGCTGATTTGGACGTAACACAACAGTATGGACGATAAAGCTCCTATGATATTTTTCATTAGCTTCAATCTCCGTATCAGCACGCGCGATGATAAAGTCGCAAAGATCCAATACCCTTGTAGATGCAAAACTTTGTCAGAAACCCTAATGAGAATGCATTGCGCCCGTATTACAATGCCAACTGATAAGGGGAGTACATCAAAAGAAAAATGCCATAGTAGCTTTACCTCCAAGTTATTGCACTTCATTCGGGAAAAATAGTTGCGAATGGAATAATTAATTTCTGCAAAAAGAAAATTATTTGAAAAACTAGAAAATTGAAAAATAACAATTTAGAAACTTCACTTGTTTTTTCGGATATAATTTATAAATTCGAATAGAAATGATTCTATTAAATTTTGTGGTAAAATCAAAACTGTAGGACTTACGCGTAGTGCTTACGCATTACAACCTTATCCGACCGCGTCTTGATAAGGGAGTTGCCTCAAATAAAAAGTGTCATTGAAGCGCTTAATCGTCCAAATTACTGCACTTAATTCTGAAAAAATGGTTTCGAATCGAAAAATCAATTTTTGCAATATGAAGATTACAAAAATATTTGAACAAATTAAAAAATAACAATTTCGAACTTTCACTCGTTTTTTCGAATATAGTTTATAGATTCGAATAGAAAAGATTCTATTCAATTTTTTGTAAAATCAAAACTGTGGCAGTTACGCGTAGTGATTAAGCATTACAATCTTATCCAAGCGCTTACTGATAAGGCAGTTGCCTCAAATAAAAAGTGTCATTAAGCGCTTTATCGTCCAAATTACTGCCCTCAATTTTGAAAATATGGTTCCGAATAAAAAATTAATTTTTGCTGTGTGAAAATTATAAAAATATTTAAACAATTAAAAAATTACAAAATAACAATTTCGAATTTTCCCTTGTTTTTTTGAATATAGTTTTTACATTGGAATAGAAAAATTCTATTCAATTTTCGTCTAAAACCAAAAATTTGTCAAATACGCGTAGAAAATGTGCATTGCGCCCTTATCACAGCGCGTTCTGATAAGAGGATGGGAGCCAATAAAAACTGTCATAGAAGGTTTATCGTCCGAATTTTAGTACTTAATTGGGGAAAAACAATGGCGCATGAAAAAATAAATTTTTTCAATAAAATGTTTATAGAAATATTTAAACAATTAAAAAATAGTAACTTTGCATTTTCTTTAACTTCTCACAATTCTTTTTATCGATTCGAATCCAAAAGGTTCTATTCTATTTTTATGTAAAATCAAAACTTTATGCCGTGAAAAGGCATTACCACCTTATCACAGCGGATACTGACAAGGAGATTGCCCCAAATGAAATGTGTCAGAACCTTTGTGTTTTAAATTGTTGTCCATAATAGTTAAAAAAAATGTAAATGAAAAAATTATTTTCCTTAAATTAGAAATTCGTTAAAATATTTAAACAATTGAGATATAACAATTTCGCTTTTACACTAACTTTTCCTACAGAATTCTGTATTATTTGCGCCGTTGCGATGGTGGAAAGCCCTTTGGTACTTTTCGCTAGAAGTAACCGTCTCGCTGATACACACGTTGCATAGACGACTGTGGAACACGCAGATTACGGTCGAAGTATCGCTCATACAAGAACAAAAAAGAACTTTTTTCGCTCGTAAAAATGCAAGAAAGCGAATCATAGGGATTACAAATTTGTAATTGGTTAGTTGTATTTATGAAACAACAATTTGTTAGTTACTTTGAATAATGCAATCAAATTGCAATTAGTTTTTGTGTTCCACTTGCACCGTTTTGATAATACGTGCAGGTCCGTTGAAACTTTCGTTAACTTGTCTTATTTAAGGTGCAAGAAAAAATGAAAAAACTATCGCGCGCCAATTAAATAAATGCAATAGATTAACGTGTCGGCACAGTAAAATACTATTCTTCTTGCAACTATGGCCGTGGTTAAACAATTGTAATTTCATTAGTTATGATAATTCGCTTACCGCAAACTTGCAGGATTTACGATGCGATCGACGGTACGTGATCGAGTTTTCGTACTCCGGTTCCTCCCGATCTCCCCCTCTCCGTCGGCGCTCTTTCGCCAAAAGCACTGGGCTGGTCTACCTGCTCTCGCCAGTGTACGTTACACGAAGAGCCACTGCTATGACGCGCATGCGCCTGAGCCCTGTCTAGTTTCAAGAAAACCTCACTGTATTGTAACGGTCGACTTTTTCACCGACGCGTCTGTCGGCTACTTCGCGATCGTTAGGGATTCGGGGCGAGCAAAAAATCGTTAGATGTGGTCAAATTCGGTGAAATGAATGGTTGTTTATTCAAAAACACATAAATAAAACGAAATACAGTATCAAAATTATTTCGTATCGACGCTTGCTCCTTCCGATGATTCCTGTATTAAAATCGCGTGACGAAACACACTCGAGTTGTTCGTCAAAAGAAAATGATTAATTGTTAATTGTTAATTAATTAGTTAATTAATCGTGAAAAACGATAAAAACGCCAAATGTTTCGAATTATAATCGCGATGGCGTTGCCAAACCCGAAATTTAATTCAAAATCTCATTTCTTGAGAAAAAGAAAATTTATGATCTGTTTTACCGACCGAGAGTCAGTAATTCGTAAAAGAAATTATTTTACCGATTAATTGTTCGGTGTTTGTCAAAATTGAAACTCAAACGTGAAATTAAACGAGATTTAAATGAACTTCTGTTCTTGAATTACCGACCGAGTCAATTTTGCGGCCCTTTCCGATTGTCGTTGCGGGTTATATGAAAAACTCGAAAAACGCGAATGATAATCCTTGGAACGCGAGAGAAACAAAAATTCGAAGCAATGAATTTTTGTTCTCGATTTACCGATCGAAAACGATTTACCGACCGAGCTGTTTTACCGTCCGAGTTGTCCTTCTCGGCACGGTGTCGCGTGTTCCTCGAAAAATGTTGAGGTTATGTCGCGGAAGAAATTTTTCGAGGTTATGTCTCGAAACGAAAATTTCGAGGTTAGATTCCCCGCTGGCTTAAACTAACCTTAAAATCTAAATAATTTTCTAATTTGCATTTAGCATCTGCCGTGAGGAAGGTGCACGTAGAGGAGGATCGGGGATCGAGCTCGGAAACGAGCTCGAACCGCTACCCCGTGCGTGGTTAACCTCCTCAGGGCCCTCTGCGAGAGGCTCGGTATTCGCCCGGAGAGATTTTAAAAGCGGGGCCGCGATCGAATCTCCCGGGGTGCAAGCTCACCTCCGCCGGGTAAACTAACCTACAATCCTCCAGAGAACTACGATAACCGGTGTCTGACACCGAGTTGTCCTAGCCCCTGGGCTTAGTGAACAAATTGAACTAAAGAAGTACCTGTGAGGAGCTCCTTCAGCCGATTGCTGATTTTTCTGCGTTCTGCACCCCCTTTTATACAAAAACCGGCCCCTGGCTGATTGGCCGAAAAATGCCGCATTGCGGTATTTTTCCTTTCGGCCAGTCAGCGCTCAAGAAAATTTTCGCGGCCAATCGGAGCCACTGCGGCAGTACCTGCGCGCCGCTCTGCGTGAAAATCAATAAACGGGTCGATTTTCACGCGCGCGAATATTTGAATCGGGGAAAATACAAAAAATACGAAAATGCGACAAAATTCATATTTTATCGAGAGAAAGTGGTCGACGATGACTTTCTGATGAAATTGAGGCGGAGATCGACCTCGTTCTCCGTCTCAACGCCCCTCCAGATCCAACGCGGCTTCTCTGAAGTTGATTTGGATCTTCCCGGAATGCTGATTCGTTGACCTGTTCGCTTTATAATTTAGGGAAAAATAATATGATAGTAATGAACGAACTTGACAATGTTTATTGGGGAGGGCGGCTGTATATCGCGTCTCTCGCCTTCCTCCACTCTATACTAGGTTTTTTAAAAATCTCCACCTTCACAACTTTTGGAAGTTTTCGAGAGGGGACTGCTGGAGTACTTGGGGATTTTTTCTCCCCACGGATTTCGCTGATTAATTCCTCCAGCAGTCCCTTCTCCTCGCTAACTTTTGGGTCTTCGGGAAGCGGAGATAGAGGCCTCGGAGGCATCAGGCTTTTGATAAGCTCCCCTATTTCCCTTCTATCCTCCTCCTCGTCCTTATCAAATTCCGCGACCTTCTCCCAACACCATTTTTGCAGAATTTCCTCCGCTTCCCTCAGTTCCTCAAATTCCTTATCCTTCCTTTCCCTTCTCATCCTCATCCTACTCCTAATCGCCCACTCCTTCTTTCTTTCTTTCTCGCGTTTTCTTTTTTCTTCTTCTTTCTCTGCTGTTCTTCTTTCCTCGTCCCATCTTATCTTCTCCTCCTCTGTTGCTGCTTTTGTTTGGACGCCCTTTTCTTTTTTCTTTCCCAGCGTCTGGACAGCTCTTCCTCTCTTAATTGCTCCTCTCTCCACCCCCTTCCAGGGCCTCGCCTTCAGGATTTTATATACGGTGGGGGTTGGGAAGTACTCCCACCCTCCGGGGAGAGGTGTTCCCCCGGAGAAGTGCAAGACCCCGAACCCCCTTTCCGTTTGCGTCTCGGTTGAGATTCTCGACATATTAAGCTGTGGACAGAACGCAGGCAAAGAACACGAAAACAAATCTAATTAATTTTTGCCCTTCAAATCTCAATTTTTCCATGGATCTCCTATCGCTGGTATCTCTTCAGATTTGAAGCGTGATACATCCCCCTTTCTAAGCTGTTGGCATGATTGTCCAAGATGTACGTTGATTCGGCGATCTTCTTTTTGATTCGGTAGGGTCCCTCATAAATTGAAAAGAATTTAGCGATTCGCTTATTTGCGGGGTCGCTAACATTGCAAGCTTTTGCAAGCACCTGTTCCCCGACGCTAAATTCAATCAATTTATGTTTATTGTCAAATCGCATGGCACGCTGCCTTCCTTTCCTTTGGATGCGCTCTCGTGCCAAATGCAACCTCTGTTCCAAAGGTTCTTGTCCCTGGTTCCCAGTTTGGATCCATTCCCTCTATATTCGCTTTGGCTTTTGATCAAGTTGTAGTTCGATTGGGGTGAATTCGGTAGTCTCATGATGAGTCTCGTTCATACAATCCTCTATGGCAGCCACCCATTTTAGCCAACTCGAGTGTGTTTCTTTGTCAGCTAATATCGTACGAAAGAACCGTCCTAACTCTCGGTTAACCCTCTCTACGATGTTACCTTGCGGGTGTCGGATTGATGAAAACACCGGTTGAATTCCCTCACTAGCTAACTTATCTAACCATTTTCTCGACGTGAACTGTGTTCCGTGGTCGAACTGTAGTTTTCTCGGTTTTCCGTAATTCGGAATGTAATGATTAAAGATACGGTCAATGGTCGCCGGAGCGGTGGCGGCTTTCAATGGGTAGAGTTTGACGAATTTGCTGAAAGCATCAATTGTCACTAAAATGTACTTCATACCCGATTGAGCCGATGGCAATGGACCGTAATAATCAATTGAGACGAGGTCTCCCGGTCCCTCAGGAACGATATTCTGTTGCGCCGAATAAGAGTGCTGATTTGGCACCTTATTGCGCTGACAAGAATCGCACTTAGCCAACACTTGCCGGATATGCCGTTGCATGTGTGGGTGTGCAAAGTCCTCGCTGATTATTTTCCACACCTTTTTCGATCCGATATGACCGTAGATCTCGTGTGTTTCAACCGTCAATTGTTTTAATAACGCGGTTGGTAAAACGATTTTTTGTTTTTTATTTATCAAAATATCCTGTTCGACGCGATATTTTGAATCCTCGTTATTTACCGCGTACTTTTCGCGGAGAGTGTTTAAATTTCCGTCGTTTTTCTGTTCCTCAGCGATGTTGCGTATGCGCTCTTCAAGTTCCCTCGACGGTCGTTGCATTAACAGCGTGTTAATGATAATTTCCCGCCCGCTTGGTTTCTTGATGTCCTTTCCCGAGTCATTCATTCTACTCAATACATCTGCTACGACATTTCGGACCCCCGGGCAATGTTCGAACTCGATATTGTAGTCTTGTATCGCGAGTATCCATCGCGTCAACCTATCGCTTAATAGCTTGCAATTTTTAAGGAAAATCACCGCTTTGTGATCTGTAATTGCTCGTATTCGCGCCCCCATTAAATATGTCCTAAATTTTTTTAAGGCCCATACAATCGCCAGAAGCTCCTTTTCCGTCGTTGTGTATGTTAATTCCGGTCCTTTTAACGTTCTACTCGCAAAAACGATAACTCCTAATTCGCCATTTTCGTCCTTCTGACCTAATGTTGCTCCGAGCGCGTAATCGCTTGGGTCCGTTTGTAGAATGTACTCCCTCGATGGATCCGGATGCCTCAATAAAACATTTTGGATAAATAAGTTTTTTATCCGATGGAAAGCGCGTTCTTCCTCTTCTTTCCATCGCCATTTTACTCCTTTCCTTAAAAGTTCAAGCAGAGTCACTGATTCGTGCGCATGGCTATTCGTGAACTTCGTGTAATAGTTCACGAGTCCCAAAAATCCGCGAAGCTGTTTGATATTTTTCGGCGCTGGAAATTCCTGTATCGCTTGTACTTTCTCTGTTTGTGGCCTTATCCCCGTCGTCGTTAGAACGTGGCCTAGAAAATCAACCTCCTTTCTGAAAAACTTCGCCTTCTTGAGCTTGAGAGTCATCCCGTGCTCCTCGAGTCGTTGAAACAATTCGTTTAAATGTTGCATGTGTTCTTCGAATGAGCCGGAGATACACAGCAAATCATCCACGAAGTTGATCACGTGTTCCCCGAGGTTGGCCAATACAACGTCGAGAGCTCTCAATAGACTCGCAGTGCTAGTTTTCAATCCAAACGGTGTAACCTTGAATTCGTAAATCCTCCCGCGATGTCTAAACGCCGTGTACTTGTACGAATTTGGATGCAGTGGAATTTGCCAGAAGCTGCTGGTCAAATCCAAACTGCTCATTACTTTAACCGAATGGCATCGTTGAAAAATCTCCTCGATATGCGGTGTGCATTCGTTATCGTTGATTAATTGTTGATTCAATTTCCTAGCGTCCAAACATAAACGAACGGTTCCATCCTTCTTTGCCACCACCGTCATCGGATTTATCCACGGGCTCGTTGATCGCTGAATTATATCGTACTTCAGCAGTTTTTCTATTTCAGCATCTACTTTCTCCAAATGTTTGAAAGGAATTTCGTACGCGTAGCCCATGAGTGGTTTATCACTTGTCACCTGTAGCTCATGTTCGTAGACATTTATTTTTCCCGGAGTCTTGCGAAAAACTCGACGGTACTTCCATAAAATATCTCGTAATTGGTCCTTTTGTTCTGGCGAGAGTTCGGTGGCTTCTTCTATTTTTTCTTCAACTTCCTCCTTCGTTATCTCTTCCTCCTCTTCTTTGCTCAAACTTGAAATCTCCCTCAAAGACTCATTGGGATCCCGAGTTTGTTTCGGGATTGTTTGCGGCAGTGTGTCGCTCGGGGTATTATCCTCCGTGGTTTTATTTTTAGACATCTCGGGTTGATCAGTCGTTGCCTTCCTCGGTTCAACAGACTTAACCAGTACGACCGTAGATCGTCCACCACTTTGGATTTTTATTATTCCCGTATCGAGATCAATCACACTTTTAAGTGCCGTCAAGCAATCCACCCCGAGAATACTATCCCTAATAAGACCCGGAATGATCAAATACCTAACTTGTACTAGCAACGATCCAATCTTCGTTGTAGCCATCAGTTGTTTTTTTACCCTCGTAGGTCTACCTCGAAGAGCCCCTCTCACACAGATTCCTGTGACCGGCAACGTTGGACAGTGCTGAAGCTTGTCCATATTACGCAAATAAAATTCCTCCGAAATCGCTGTTATCTTGCTTCCAAGATCCGTCAATGCTGTCGTATCAATCCCTTCAACTTCCGTGTCAATCTCCGGACATTCCGTGAGTTGAACCTCCTCTCCATTGATCTCCTCGCCCAGTAAATATTCCCGCATGTCGGTGAAAAGTGTATTGATGGTTTCTATCCTTTTCCTTCTCTTCCTACTTCTTCGTTTTCTCGTTGCATCCGATGTTCCGTCTTTATTGGACGAGGATGCAACTTCTCCTAGTTTCCCTGTTTCGATGTCGAGGGTACAGGCCCCTTCGGTTTCTCCACCTGGATTGCCTGTACCGTCTGATTTTTGTTGATCGGTGTCGATCGGTTTTGTTGCTGCTGTTGCTGCTGATGCTGCGGTTGCTGCTGTTTTTGGCCGGGTTGATTGCTCGGCCTGTTTGCTTGTTGCGCCGTGCTTGTATCCCACGGCTTGTTTTATTTATTCGCGCTGTTTCCCGGTGCCTCATTCCTTGGAGCGTTAGGTCTTCGAGAATTGACCGGTCCGGCCTGATCAAATTTCTCGAGGAGGAGAATAAGCTTCTCCAATGATTCGATCCCTCTTGCGATAATTGTCGCTCGAATCTCCTCGGAAAAATGTCTTGAAAGCGCATTAATAATCTCTCTGTCGCTTGGAGTCGGTGTTAAATCCCTCGCCGTGCAGAAGATTGTGGTAGCGTATTCCGCTCGAGTGTTCTGCCTTCCTTCGTTGAAGAAGCCGAACTCCAGTATTTTCCTAGCCTTGAACTGGATCTCCTCGCTCCAGTACCTCGCTTGGAAACGTCGCTCCAGTTCGCTGAAGTCGTCGATCTCCTCCTCGACGAGCATCCACCATTCCTTTGCTGCCTTTTCGAAGCACTGCGCCATTAAGTAATGGAACTCCGCTGGGTTAGGCCTCGTCGCCTCGCAGTACTGCCTTAACTCACGTATGAATTTCATTGGCCTAAGTCGTCCCGATGCGTCGAATTTTGGTGGAAGCAGTTTTATTTTGTTGACACGCGGTGGCTCCTGTTGCGTATTCAATGTCTCCTCATCCTGTAGTCCATGTTGAGGAGCCATCTCTTGCTGTGTCTGCACCGTCTGCTGCTGCTGCTGATTCCTCATTTCCGGAAAGCGTGTACTGTCCATGATGATTTCTGGACCCTGTTCCTCTATTCTCCTGATCCTTTTGTCCATTTCGAACAGGTGAAGCCTCTGTTGCGCCATTGCGACCTCACACGCTGCTATCCTTGAGGCAATCTCGTGTGATCGCACCTGACCCTCTTTGGCTACCTTTTTTATCGTCTCCGTCAGATTATAATTCCGCCGCCGGCTACCGCCGTCTGCAGCGCCGTGAAATGATCGGTGTATTTTGTATCCAGCTTGTGGATCTCCGCTCGCATCTGTTGCGTCATTTGTTGACGCAGCTCATCAAAGGTCTGTCGGATGTCGGCCTTGAAGTCTCCGAAATCCCGCCTGTACTGCTGTTGATTCGTGTCCATCGAATCGAGTCGGTTGTTGACGTTGTTGAGCACCCTCATGATGTCGCTCAGCGAAGTCGATTCCCGTACTCTTGGCTTCGGTGGAATCTCCTTTGGTTTCGCACCTTTGCTCTTTTCCGTCCGGATTGGACCGAAATTCCCACGTTGCGGGTCGAAGAGTTGTTGGAGGGCAGGGAATGAAATCGTTGTGGTCAAGTCGAGGTCGTGCGGCAATGCTGACGACGCCTCTCCGAGCCCTGAATCCCCGAGTTGTGTCGGATTCTCTATCCCGCTTTCATCCTGCCCCTCCAGTTCCTTGGGCGTCTCTTGAATGTCCAGCGCCTGAGCGCCCTCTATCTCCGATGTCGATTTTTCCGTCGGCTTATCCTCCTTTCCCTTTGTTTCCTTTGATAAGTCTTCTGCCGCTTTCTTCGCGTTCTTCGGCTTGTCCGCCATTTTTTATTTTAATTTACTCGCGCGTATACTAATTTTATCGCGATTTTACGGTTTCGGTTTTTTTTTTTCGCGGTCAGTATCACCGAATTGACCCCTTCGCTCGCCCCACGTTGGGCGCCAGTTGTAACGGTCGACTTTTTCACCGACGCGTCTGTCGGCTACTTCGCGATCGTTAGGGATTCGGGGCGAGCAAAAAATCGTTAGATGTGGTCAAATTCGGTGAAATGAATGGTTGTTTATTCAAAAACACATAAATAAAACGAAATACAGTATCAAAATTATTTCGTATCGACGCTTGCTCCTTCCGATGATTCCTGTATTAAAATCGCGTGACGAAACACACTCGAGTTGTTCGTCAAAAGAAAATGATTAATTGTTAATTGTTAATTAATTAGTTAATTAATCGTGAAAAACGATAAAAACGCCAAATGTTTCGAATTATAATCGCGATGGCGTTGCCAAACCCGAAATTTAATTCAAAATCTCATTTCTTGAGAAAAAGAAAATTTATGATCTGTTTTACCGACCGAGAGTCAGTAATTCGTAAAAGAAATTATTTTACCGATTAATTGTTCGGTGTTTGTCAAAATTGAAACTCAAACGTGAAATTAAACGAGATTTAAATGAACTTCTGTTCGTGAATTACCGACCGAGTCAATTTTGCGGCCCTTTCCGATTGTCGTTGCGGGTTATATGAAAAACTCGAAAAACGCCAATGATAATCCTTGGAACGCGAGAGAAACAAAAATTCGAAGCAATGAATTTTTGTTCTCGATTTACCGATCGAAAACGATTTACCGACCGAGCTGTTTTACCGTCCGAGTTGTCCTTCTCGGCACGGTGTCGCGTGTTCCTCGAAAAATGTTGAGGTTATGTCGCGGAAGAAATTTTTCGAGGTTATGTCTCGAAACGAAAATTTCGAGGTTAGATTCCCCGCTGGCTTAAACTAACCTTAAAATCTAAATAATTTTCTAATTTGCATTTAGCATCTGCCGTGAGGAAGGTGCACGTAGAGGAGGATCGGGGATCGAGCTCGGAAACGAGCTCGAACCGCTACCCCGTGCGTGGTTAACCTCCTCAGGGCCCTCTGCGAGAGGCTCGGTATTCGCCCGGAGAGATTTTAAAAGCGGGGCCGCGATCAAATCTCCCGGGGTGCAAGCTCACCTCCGCCGGGTAAACTAACCTACAATCCTCCAGAGAACTACGATAACCGGTGTCTGACACCGAGTTGTCCTAGCCCCTGGGCTTAGTGAACAAATTGAACTAAAGAAGTACCTGTGAGGAGCTCCTTCAGCCGACTGCTGATTTTTCTGCGTTCTGCACCACCTTTTATACAAAAACCGGCCCCTGGCTGATTGGCCGAAAAATGCCGCATTGCGGTATTTTTCCTTTCGGCCAGTCAGCGCTCAAGAAAATTTTCGCGGCCAATCGGAGCCACTGTGGCAGTACCTGCGCGCCGCTCTGCGTGAAAATCAATAAACGGGTCGATTTTCACGCGCGCGAATATTTGAATCGCGGAAAATACAAAAAATACGAAAATGCGACAAAATTCATATTTTATCGAGAGAAAGTGGTCGACGATGACTTTCTGATGAAATTGAGGCGGAGATCGACCTCGTTCTCCGTCTCAGTATATATACTTTTCTTTTCCTAGATATTATACGGGAGCCCTTCTCTCCCCTTTTGTAATATCCATCTTAGTACGCAAAAAAAAAAGAAGCGAACCCTGATCCTTATTTCTATGCGTGTGTGCGACAAGAAGAGAAAGAAAAACAAACAATAAAAAAAGGAAGAAAGAAAAAAAAACAAAATCACGTTCTCGCGTTCGCTGCTGAAAAAGTTCGGCGATAAAAAAAGATATAATTCCAAAAATACTGCTCGTGATGTTTCACCGCTTCCCTGACTAATCGTGATCGTATGTCAGACGCACCGGCGGTTTTCTGTTTCTCACCGGACAACGCCGTGCCGGCATGTTCGTTGGCGTGCTCTCCGCGTTTTGCGAGGTGCCGGGTGTTTTCGAGATCGGGCATGGGCGGCTGTTTTTCGGTACTGTTTTTCTGTGTCACGTACTCGCTTAATTGAGGTCGAGGCGGTGTTTCTTCGCCGATTGTCAATAACTGATCCACATGTCGCCGCCGAATTCTTTCGTCGTCCAGCCGCACTTTTTAATGCAATTCCCCTAATCTCTCGATTACTCTGCTATATTGCCATTTTAGCTGTGTCGCGTATTTTCTCGCAGATACCCTGTCGCCAATTTTGAAGGTTCTCGCGGTATTTTTATTTGCGTCGGCCGTCGCGACCTGTTCCGTTGGCTTCATCCGGTCTAGGCGCGATTTTATCTTGCGTCCGAACATCAGTGCCGAAGGCGACTTGTTCGTGATGCTGTGCGGCATCTTTCGGTACTGTAAAAGTAATTTGCAAAGTTCCCGTTCTTTTTCGCTCGCCTGAGGGTCGATCACGTGAAGGGACTTTTGTAGCGTTTGTACGCAGCGTTCTGCCAACCCGTTGGTCGCAGGGTGATACGGCGGGGTTAGTCTATGTTTAATCCCGTTCGTCTCTAAAAAACGTTCAAATTCGTGAGACACGAACTGCCTCCCGTTGTCGCTGACTAAAACTCTCGGCACGCCGAAGCACGCGAAAATTTCCCTACAACACCTGATTGTCGTTTCAGTCGACATATCTTTCGGGATGTATATTTCAGGCCAACGCGAGTACGCATCTACGAGGATGAAGTAGTAGGATTCGTAGAATGGACCTGCATAATTGACGTGGACGCGGTCGAACGGAGTATCGGCTGTCTCCCATAGATGGGTTTCTACTTTTGGTGGGTCGTGTCTGAGCGCGTTGCAAGCCCCACAATTTCATGCTATTTGCTCGATGTCGCGATCTACGCCTTCCCACCAACAATAGCTCCGTGCAAGACGTGCTTTCATCTTGTTCACCCCAAAATGCGCGGTGTGTAACTCGCTTAAAACTTCGGTTTGCAACGCTTTCGGTATGACAACCCTCTGTCCCCGAAGTAGGCATCCCTGCTGTACTGAAAACTCGGTCATTGGGATATTGAAACGTGACTCCTTCGGAACCGTCTTCCCTGATAGAAGCGCCTGATATAGGGTACGAAGTTGACTGTCTTGATTCGTTTCCCTTGCTAATTTGGACACCGTTACTGGCAGGGTCTCTATTTGCGCGATCTCGAAAATATCCGGTTCGTCGTAACTTGCGAGTTCTTCTGACGACAACGGCAGTCGAGATACCGCGTCCGCGTTTGCGTTTGCTTTGGAGTCTTTGTATTTGATATCGTAAGTGGAAGCTTGTAAGTACATCGAATAATGCTCCATACGCGTCGTTGCGAGTACGGCAACTCCTTTTGTGGGCTAAAAATCTGAACCAGGGGTTTGTGATCCGTATATAGCGTGAACCGTCGGCCGTACAAGTATTGATAGAATTTTTTGATTCTAAAAATGATCGCGTAGGGTTCCTTATCGCTCTGAGGGTATTTTCTTCGCATGTTTGAAAATGTTGGTGATGCGAACTGTATTGGGCGCTCCGTTCCGTTCTCGTAAGCGTGCGATAGCACGGCTCCTACTCCGTACGGAGATGCGTCTGTCGCAAGAATAATCGGTAATCGCGGGTCGAAGTGCGCTAGGCAGTCCGCGGATTGGATTCTTTTCTTTACTGTTTGAAACGCCCGTTCACATTCGTCTGTCCGTCATGCAGTAGTTGGTTCAACGGGAAAAGAAATGTACTCAAATTTTCGAAAAAACGTCCGTAATAATTTACGAGACCGATAAACGCGCGAATTTGTGTTTTGTCTGCCGGTTTGGGCGCATTCTGTATCGCGTTCACTTTTTCCGATGTTTTATGGATGCCGTCTCGGTCGATTTTGTAATCGCAGTCTTCTATTTCGTCCGTAAAGAACTGCGATTTTTTGCGTTAATGTGCAAGTTATGTTTCGAGAGTCGCGACAGAACCTCTCGGAGATTCCTCAAATGCTTTTCGTCCGTCTCGCCTGTGACTCGAATGTCGTCTAGAAAAACCGTGATCCCAGGGATCCCTTGCAAAATTTTCTCCATCTCCCGTTGCCAAATCGCCGGGGCGGAAGCGACGTCGAAAATCAACCGATTGCTCTCATAAAGGCCGCGGTGAGTGTTTAGTGTTAGCAAGTGACGGCCTTCAGGGTGTATTTCGAGGTGTAAATACGCGTTGTTGAGAGCGATTTTTGAAAACTTCTGACCACCCGCCATGGATGCGAAAAGTTCGTCGACCGTGGGTAACGGATGCTCATCTATGTGTAGATTCCAATTGATCGTTATCTTGAAATCTCCGTATATTCCGATACCACCGTTTTTTTTTTTTTTTTAACGTTTTACCACTCTGACATTTTCACCCTCGTGTTGTCGTGTATGGTGAAAACGGAAGTTTTCTGCGATTTCCAACGGCGCCGGGTTGTAATACTGCTTCATCACTGTGACGACCTCCGCGTACGTCTTCCCCGTTGGTTTTCCACCGGGGAAGACGTTTTCGCGATCTTGTCGCACAGTGTGTCGTACGCCTCCGGTCCCATGAAATGGAGCAGATAATGGAGGCGGTGTAGTGGCTCGGCCACGTTGAAAATTGTGAACGCCCCTTCGAGGCGTTCGACCCATCGATCCCATTGAAACTTCGAGTTTTCGAAAATCTCGATCGTGAAAACGCTCTGCACCATCATCGTAACTGTCGGCGCAGTGGCCGTAGCCGTCGAAGTTGTAGTTGTCATCGTGATTCCGAGTAAACCCCTAACAGCTCGCAGTACAGTGCTGACAACGCGCGTACATTTTGATACGTGCGTGTATTCACGCTATGTACGCTCGTTCCGATCCCTTCTTTCCCACGTGCTTCGACTGGCGGCAATGGACTCGTCCACGCTCGCCGCTGTCCAGCTCCCCCTTTTGCTCTTGGGCTCGCTCGAATTTTGTTCCTGACTCCCCCGGTGTCGTACAATGGACTCGTCCGACTTTTCTTTGCTTGCCGGACAATACTTGAGTATTTATTATTTGCACCCACCTGCCGCAAAGCACTTTTCTGCTTCTCACGAGGCTACGGCTGATTGTTTGTAGCCCTCGCTGCCGAATGATACGGTAAAAAAGAAATCGAACACGGAACTGATGCACCTGTTGCCGTCCACCACGCCACGTGCTCCATCACCACGCGTGAACCCGAGGGCTGCTTTTATGGTTATTTCCTTCCGAATTTCTTCCTATGTGTCTTCGATCCGATCCTCGTCGCCAGTTTGTTGTGTCCATGCGTGGGAAGAGGTGGGTGAAAGATATAATACTCTCGTGGTTCACAGGATAGCTCCTTTATTCGCTTGTTTCACAGTAACGCTCTCGATAACTATCCCGAAGCGCGGTCGGGGGAGGAGTGGCGCAAGTCGCTTGGAGAGTTAGCGTCGGTACTGACCCGTTCGTTAGTACCGGCTCTACACTATCTGTCAAACTCTCAAAGCCGACGACAATTTCGCAGCAGACGAAATTTATTACGCGGCGGCGCGTGTACTCTGAGGCGGGGACGTTCAAAATGTGAAACAAAAATTATCACGTACCTATCACGTTACTCATAGACAAAACTATAACGGACCGATTCCACGTGATATTGGAAACGAAATAAAACGTTTAAAATCATAAAATCACAATTTCTTATATAAGGCCTGTCGGAGACTTCGAGACGAATTTTTCGAAAAATTTGTAAAATGTTGTAAAAATATTTGGAAGGCCCGCAAAAGGCTGCACATTTTCATTTCAGTAACGTCCTACTTCCTCTTCCATGCAACGCAAAAACCATGACGATATCTCTTTTCATAATCGAGTTATCTTTTTTTGCCTACGAGGATGAATATCGACGGAATTTCACTAAAAACCGAAGAAAAAAAATCAATTTTCTCGAGTTTCTCGAGCCTAGCACGCTGCTCATGGACAAAACGATGATGGTCCGATTCCACGTGGTATGGAAAACAAAATAAAAAGTTTGAAATATTAAAATCGCCTTAAATTATTATAACGGTCACCTTTTTCACCGAAGCCAGTTCTCGGTTACTTCGGGAACGTTAGGGATTCGGGGCGAGCGAATAATCGTTAGATGTTGTCAATTTGGTAAAACAATAATTCGTTTATTAGATATCACATGAAAATTTCAAAATACAGTACGCAGAATCCTTCTTTATCGACGCTTATGTTCTTAGATGATCTCGAGTTATCGGCAAAAGGCAATTATAATATTCGCAATTAACAATTAGTCGTCGCGAAACTCGAATTTTACCGTAACTGATTCGTCAAATCAAATTTTAATTCATACTATCGATCCTCGTGAAAAGAAACGGAAATAGACGAATTTACCGACCGAGTATCGGTAATTGGTGAGAATGATTTTATATCAAATTACTGACGGTGCTATGATTTTCGGCATGAGTGTCTACGACGCTTGTTGTCGGTTTAAATTATTATGATTTCTTTCGCGAACTTGCAAGATCCAAAAGTGTTTTAGGTTAGGTCCCGATTACTTAGTCTGCTCCTCAATTATACTGTACGGTTATGGTGTCGGTCGCATCTGCCGTGCAGAAGTTTCACGCAGAGGAGGATCCAGGAAAGAGCACGAATATCACGCTCAATCCGCTACCCCTTACGTTACACTCCCAACAGGGCCCTCTACGAAAAGCTCGGTATCCACTTGGAGAGAATTCGACAATGGGGCCACGATCGAATCTCCCAGGCTTCAAGCTTACCTCCACGGGATAACCTGACGTAACGTCTCTGAAGAACTAGGATAATCGGTGTCTGACACCGAGTTCTCCTAGCCTAAAGGATTATGATCAAATCGAACTGAGAAGGTACCTCGAGGAGCCCGCTCAGCCGACTGACCTCGATCGCTGTTTTGCACGCTCTTTTATACCCGTCTGGCCGGTGGCTCGCGACCAATCGGGAGCGAAAGATAAATCGATGGCCAATCCAAAAATCGAAATTCCTGTGGCCAACCGGCGTCGTTCCCGCGCGACCGCGGCGCCACGTCTTGTGGACTTCGTGAGCGCGGCAAAATTTAAATCGTATATGAGCGGGAGCCGGGTGGGCTCCCGTCTCATTATATAAGGCCTGTTGGAGACTTCGAGGCAAATTTTTCGAAAAAAAAAAACAAAAAAAATTTGTAAAAAGTGGTAAAAATATTTAGATGGCCCGCAAGAGGCTACAAATTTTAATTTTAGTAGATAATACGCGGAAAAGAGACTTACAATTCTATTTTCTACACGCGTTCACGGTTCATCGGTGAAGCCGAGGCGACCGAAGAAAGACTACCCACACGTAGCAGCAACGAACTTTTCTCTCCTCTCGATGCGAGGAAAACAAAGGAAAAATGGAGAGTCAAGCACAGCGTGCGCCTACCTTTTCTCTCCTATGACTCGCGACGGCGACCTTCGGTATCTCCCGGAAACTCGATTCCTCCTCGCGGACGGTTCGTCTCCCGAAAACTCGGTTCCCTCGTTTTCCCTGCCGTTCGCCCGCGCGTGTCGACTTCGTCGCTCGATTACCCTTCTCGCCTATCTCACTACTTTTCGCCGCTCGTCTCTACCCTAACTCTAACTCTCGCTACTCTTCCGTTCGACGGACGGAGCCTCTCTGCTCGCTGTCGCGTTACGCGAGACTTCCCGAAGGGGGAAAAGGGGGGAAGGGAGCGCGTTGCCGAATCTCGAGCGTCGTGTCGATCGCCCGATCCTTCTCGCTGTTCCTCTCTCCATGTCTCCTCGCGTTTCACGCGCTCGCGTCTCTCGTCCCGTGTCGCTGTCGCCAAGTCCCGCTGAATCTTTCCTGTGAAAATGTAACTACCGCGGTACTCGGCCTTTTATTTCTCTCTATTACCGGTGTGCCCGAGGAACGATATCTCGCGCGTTATAATTTTTCGTGCCCTGCAGCGCGTGGAGACGAGCGCGTTTCAGCGCCTCGTCACAATATATATATATATGTATATAGATATAATAATTTCTACACCCGCCGTCTCGTAGGCTTGAGGATCCGCAGTGGTGAATGCCGGTCATCAATACGTATTAATCTAAACAACGAGAAAAATTATGATAAATTCAGATTTCCATTTTTCAAATACTTCAACGGTCATC
Source organism: Ischnus inquisitorius (assembly GCA_963924025.1). NCBI lineage: Eukaryota > Metazoa > Arthropoda > Insecta > Hymenoptera > Ichneumonidae > Ischnus > Ischnus inquisitorius. The sequence continues at coordinate 1,225,074 of OZ001252.1, forward strand.
GCTAATTCAATCGTGGACACTATACCTTGATGTAGTCGCTTGGTCCAATCGAACGCAAAAGCCTTCATCGGCGAAGATGTCGACGTCGTATTCGGAATCTTCAACGATGACTCTCTCGATCTCCGTCACCACCACTTCTCCAACCTTCTTGTATAGGCGAATTCTCGGTGGAAGGTTCTCGCTTGCACCCTCAATGAGGTCGATGCTCATCTCCGTCTGACAGGTGGCTTCGATCAGTTGCCCACTGTCAGGAATCTCCAAATCGCCCAATCCGGCTAGTCGGCATTCGATAACTAATGCCGGCACTGACGCGAAAAATGTTTCAACGTGGAATAATCGATCCGTTCTCGCAGAAACGGTGTCGCCTTCATCAACGAGGTACACTTCCGTATATCCTTCATCGTCAACGTCGATTATTTCGGCTCGGACGGCATAGAGACCATTCCAAATTATACACGCCATGCCGGGGATAATATTTTCGGGCCTCAGAAGTTTCGCTTGTGGACCCGCATAAAAATCGTTTATCACCCGCTGCAACATTTCACGGCTAGCGGTCATTTCCCGCGTGCGTATATAGATGTGTGCAGTACATTTGGCGCGGATCACTTGACACGGAAATGACGACATCAGCGAAATCTCATAACACCTCGGGAACATTCTTCCGTGAATGTTAATTAACGTTCGAATGTCGTTTTTCTTCCTTGAATGGTATTAACGTTCGAATGTCGTTTTTCTTTCTTGAATGTTATTAACGTCGTTTCCAGCTTTATCACTTTCACCGGATCAATCCCGAAAATGTAGTGCAGCTTTGATCAGATTTTAGAATACGTTAAAATGTTCTCGAGACCCACGGATTATTATCGTTCACCTTTTTTGTTATTTTGAGAAAGATTACATACGCGTTTGGTAATATTTCGATTGTTGAAATTCGACCCGCACTGCGAGTGTCTCGACAGTTAGATGTATCAAACTCTCAGTTTCCGAAGACTTTAAAGCGTTTGTCCCTACTCTTCCCTTATTTTTTTACAATGAAAGTTATGGAGAAGTTTTATACATTTCCCCACCCTTCACTTGAACGCGACGTACCGAGGACGCTGTTGAATATTTCTTTTTTTTTTTGCGAGCGAAACCTTTCCGATTTTCTCTTTTCGGCCTCTACAACATTTGACACCGACGATGAAAAAAGGGGCACCGACGGGCTTTTGACTTGACGCGCATCCTTGTACTACGGTGCCGCACGCGCCATATATAAAAACAATACCGCCTGTAGTTTACCACACTTGATCAAATATTATTTAAATAGCTGTCTCCAAAAGGGTTAAGGCCATTTTCACAAGGGATCGGCATCGCTAGGATCCCCGGCTTTGCTTTAACGATCTCGAAACTGAGACGGCTCACCTCTCGTCTACTGGAACACAATACACTGAAGAGGCTGAAAACATTTTTTCTTGTGAGCGAAACCTTTCCGATTTTCTCTTTTCGGCCTCTAAGGCATTTGACACTTAATGGATACCATAAACTTCATTAAGAATATGTCGAGTCAAGGCTACCTGAAATCATATTTTACATTTCTCACAAAGAAATCGTTTTTAAGAAAGAATGAAAACTGACAAGTTTTCACACAAAAATATTCAAATGAAGACGCTAGACGAATAATTAACAGGAATCTTTACTTTAGTCGATCACAAATACGAGTTTCATGGGCTTTTCGAAAGACCGGAGATTATATTTTATATTTCCCACAAAGTAGTTATTTTTGAGAAAGAATAACAATTTGACAAGCTTTCACACAAAAATTTTGTAAAGTAAAAAATAGGCCCATCAAGGATTCTTAATTTTTAATAACTTCTATCCTTACAAAAGTTTCAGGAATATTCGTCACATGAATTCAGGGCAAATATTTTTTCTATCTTGACTACAAAATTCATGAAGAATATAGCACCTTTCAGCCTATCTTATCACAGTTTTCGTCACCTGGAGACAGGAAGCACCGCGAATAATTATTCATCGGGCACTCTTTAATCACACCTCAAACCGAGCGCTAAACATCGAGACTCCAAACCGAGCACCCATAATTTGAACTTCAACTCCAACATTCTTCTTGGAGACTACAAACCGAAACTCGTCAATCAGATTTTAGTCCAAAAAGTTAAATTAATTAATTAACTATTTCAATTATCGAGCAAAGATAATAATCTCAACATCTATTGTTCAATTTAAACTTTCAAAAATAAAATATCAACTTACATTGGGCGAACTCCGACTTCTCGAATTATTCTTTCGAAAATCATCGATATTCATCGAACCAACTTTATCGACCATCATCCAGAGAGAAGAAGATTTTCATCAGTCGGTTTCCACCCGAACACAATGGCACCTGCAATTGTTTTATCATCAATCTTCCAAAAATGCCTACTGAGTTGAGTGTTTCGGACCATCACGGTTTCCGAACATATTTTTTAAAGTGCCGTCATAATTATTCTCCGTTAATATGTAATCGATTCCCTTTTTTCATATTTAACCTATTACAAGAATTGTATCAGCTGTTTGGAAATAATTTTTTTTGTCTTTTCTCAATATACGTTCCATAGGAACAATTTGAACCAAATCGACTCTGATGGTATTTGTGTATCCTTTCCTTCTTCATTGTCTTGCCCTATTCCCATACTATCGTGTATTCTTCAACGATACTTCACGCGGACCACCCCAAACAATAATGAGATTTCACGAGAATTTGAAATTCCTTTGATCACTATAGAAATCTAAGAAAAAATTTAAATGCATGGATTTTTTCAATTTTCCTATATTTTGAAAATGGTGTTTAATCAATCGGGGTGAAGTTCAAAATTTCAAATAATAGCGATTGATTGATCGCGATTGAACGACCTTGATAACGACGGAATGCAGATTTCATCGGAAATTTATTTATCCGAACATTCATTGGTTTGCAAGTATATTTTTGACAGTTCGTACTTCGAGCGACAAAAATATAGATCTAAAAGATGTAGACAGGTACTATTTTCAAGATTAGAAATAGAAGAGGTATTCATTTTTTAAGAAAATAATATGCCTAAAATAAAGATGTCGAGAATATAAATTTCGAAATCGTAAAGCTTCGATATGTAAAATATTGAAGGAACGAAAAAGCGAATGACAAAATAGCGAAATTCCACGATAGTGACAGACAAGATGCCTAGAGATTGAAATAGCGAAACGAGAAAAGTGCAAAACCTTTGAGGATGTTAGAGTTTTTTCGCCGTTTATCATTATCTTAGTCCGAAGACAGAGAAGTATGTTCTTGACGCTTTATAATCTTTCGGTATTTTGACGTTCAACTTCTTTGTCATTTACCCTCTTGATCTTTCGCTATTGTATCCATTCAACGTATTGGTTTTTCTCTTTAATAAATTCGAAATACTGACTTTTCTAAATTTGAGCAATCCTAGAAGTTGCATATTCGGATTGGATAATGTTCGAAATTTTGACAATTCGATATTTTACCATTTGGAGTATTGCCTTTTATTATTTTTGTTTTCGATAAAAATTTGATTTGGCATCTTTGCGTTCTTAATGTACATTTATTACTTTGGAAACGTTCGTACGTTGGGTTTTTCGAGTAAGCAACTTGCGTTTTTTTTATTCGTAATTTCCACTAATCTGAATTTAAGTCGTTGTGAATTTTGGCCCACACCCGTAGCGCTCAGTCGGAGAAGATCGGTCGAATTTGATTCTACCAGGCGCCACCGAGTGCTACCGAGTGCCATGGCCCTGGTGCGTTCATATTTTTTTCTTACGAAAAAGTTTCCAGACTCCTTATCACATGAATTCAACACAAACATTTTTCTATACCGATTACAAAATTAATGAAGAATGATTAGAGTGAATGTTACCTGCGATTACATTTTATTATTCATACAAATAAATTGGTTTTAAGAAATAATGAGAATTTGACAAATGTTCACTGACAGAAATTCACATCAACACGCAGGACGAATAAATAAAAGGAAAAGTTTTTGGCTTGCGAATATTTGTACGATATTAATAGCGAAGTAGCATAGAATACGAACAGGTTTACTAGCTACAGAATATTTTTAGTAAGAATCGGCGGCGGTAGTCAAGTGGTTAGCGTGCAAGCTTAACATTCTCGGCGGCCCGTGTTCGATCCCCGATTTGGGCGAAAATTTTTTTCCTATATTTTCTATATTTCTCTGTCTTCTATACGCGCCCAAAAATTTGTACCGACTGTAGAGAGGGAAAACTTTATTATCGACTGCAGAATATGGCTAGTTTCAAAAACATCGGTAATTTTGAGAGGGCCCCGGAAAACTAGACGGCTAACCAACAGGCCCAATCAGATCACAGGAAAATTGGACAGTAATATTAGTACTGAACAGGCGGTGGAAATTTCTAGAGGGCGCCATGGAAAAATCATTCGGCCAATCACAGGTCGGAGAATTTCTCCCACCCTCTCTCTCATTGGTCGCTATAACGGAACGAAGAAAATTTCGCAACTAATCAGAGGCCAGAGAATTCTCCCACCCTCGCTCCCATTGGTCCCTATAATCGACGGGGGCGGGGCTTAGGGGGTCCCAGACAGGGGGAGGGGTTGACGTGGAGGGGGTAAATCCTGTCTCCCTATACCTGTACACTACTACTGGTGGTCAGTAGATGCTAAAACTAAACAAGCACTGCGAGCGTTCGAGACACGGAAAGACGAGCTTACGACAGAGCAAGATTGTTTGATGTGGGGGTAACGGGTGATAATCCCAAAGAAGTATCAGGAATTTATTTTAAAAGAAATGCATTTGACTCATATGGGGATAGTAAAAATGAAATCCATCGCAAGGTCGTTTTTCTGGTGGCCGGGAATAGACGCGGACATAGAAAGAGAAGTGCGTGCGTGCCACGAGTGTATTCAAGAGAGAGACAGTCCGCCGGCGGTAACGTTAAACCCGTGGGCATGGCCAACCTGCCCGTGGCAACGCTTACACACGGATCTCATCGGTCCGTTAGACGGTCAGAATTTTCTGCTGATTATAGACGCGATGTCGAAATGGCCGGAAGTTTTTCGAAATCAAATCAATTAGCTCAGGGAGCCTAATTAAATATTTCCGGCAAGTTTTCTCGAGATTCGGGTTGCCAAAGCAGATTGTGTGATAACGGTCGACAGTATACGAGCGAGGAGTTTGCATTATTCGTAAAACGATTAGTGATTAAACACACGTTCTCACCGGTTAAAAATCCCGCGACAAATGGAGCGGCAGAGAATTCCGTTAAGACGTTCAAAAAGACATTTAAGATACTTTCGCGCGAGGGTTTTGCGACACGAGAAGCGATTGACATGTTCTTATTTGATTACAGATCAATTAAGCATAGTAGGACAGGAGAGACGCCAGCGAAACTTATGTTAGGGAGAGAGTTGAGAACGCGATTTGAAATCTTACGCCCGGCAACGGAAGAGAGATTCGACGTCGAAACGGATCGCCAAGTGCGAAATAAAAAAGGGAAAAGAGTAGTCGAGTTCAATAACGGTGAACAAATCTGGGCAAGGAAATTTGGGAAAAATGATTCTCGCTGATGTAAAGGGACAGTCGTAGGGCGTCGGGGTTCAGTCACGTATATAATAGAATGGGATGAGGGCGGCGTAGACAAGCGTCATGTCGATCAGATCGTTAAGCGCGAACATAAACTAAACGAGGTACCGGTCCGAGAAAACGAGCAGCCTGCGCGTCCAAGGTGATCGCCGCGATTAGCAAATAAGTACAATTAAGGGGAAATTGTAAAGTGTAGAGTGTATAAGGGTAAATTGTGAAGGTGGTGGGAACGTTGGCAACATAACAGTAGCCCAAATGTAAACGGAGAGGAGTTGTAGTATATGTGTATGATACGCTACACTATATAGGTGTCGACCGGGTACCTATATAGAACTATATAGAATATACAGTTCAGCGTTCGCGTTCGGCAGTTGCGAGCCGGTCGGCGAGCTGGACGATCAGAATAAACACAGCGTCCGTCGAATATTTGTGTTACCTTTATTACGCTCCTATACCTACACTCTAACAACCTCTACGATCTGTGAATAGAGATCCACGGTCCATAGAAATTGCTCACAAAGTCAATAGGGCCGAAAGGTGCTTTGATTAGTATCTGCGCCGCGACGGTCAGTCTTCACGTGTTAGCATAGGTGTTGTAATTCGTGCCACGAACAATATCATAACTGTCGTATAGAAGTTAAGAGATCGCAGCCACGCGAAGTGTTACAGGCTGGAAGTAAGATAGTGACGAGAGGTGTGGAAGAGAAAAAGGGGTCCGTGATCAAAGCCCGCGTAAAAAAAAAGAATATGGAATTGATTCTCGCCGAGTAACTCGGCGTATGTCGCCGAGTATATCGCCGAGTAATTCGCCGAGAATAGTGCACTGTGCTCAGGCCAATATTCTTTTGGCAGCCTCTCAGAAGCTCGGTGAACCGTTCCCAGCTTCATACCGCGATTGTCGTGAAAGCCTCTGAGGAGCTTGGAGAACCGTTCCCAGCTTCTTACCGCGATTGTCGCGAACCCCATTGAGAAGCTTGGGAAACCGTTCCCAGCTTCTTACCGCGATTGTCGTAAAACCCATTGGGACGCTTAGGGAACCGTTCTCAGCTTCTTACCGCGATTGTTGTGGAACCCATTGTGAAGCTTGGAGAACCGTTTCCAGCTTCCTAACGCGATTGTCATGAAACCCGTCGGGAAGCTTGGAGCACCGTTTCCAGCTTCCTACCGCGATTGTCGTGAATTCCATTGGGAAGATTGGAGAAACGTTTCCAGTATCCTACCACGATTGTCGTCACACCCATTGAGAAGCTTGGAGAATCGAATCCAGCTTTTTACCGCGATAATTATGAAACCATGTGTAAATAAAAGAAGAAGAAAAAGTAAATTTTGACAAATAGAAGGCAAAATAAAAAACGAAGAAATATGCTTAAAAACAATTTTTTCCGGCGGATATGAGTTCCTCGAGCAAAGTTAGGCGCTATAATCCATCATTGGCGGTTGAATTTCGTTTAAGGTCTCAAAAATATTGTGGCGCACTGGAGAAATCTTGGATAGACAAATAAAAAGATATATGTGAGATAAGTCCAATAGTTTCCAATATTTTTGGAACTTACTTCAATTTCGACCGCCAATAACATACAGTAGCATTTAAATTTGCTCGGGGAATTCATATCTGCCGAAAAAAATTGGATTCGGGCATTTTTCTTCGTTTTTCAAATTTTCCTTCCATTTGTCAAAATCTACTTTTTGTTATCCTTTCATTTACACATGATTTCACGACAATCGTGGCAACAAGCTGGAAACGGTTCTCCAAGCTTTTCAGACGCTTTCACGACAATCGCGGTAAGAAGCTGCGAACGGTTCTCCAAACTTCTCAGACGCTTTCGTAACAAACGCGGTTAGAATCTGGGAGCGATCCTCCAAGCTTCTCAGACGCTTTCACGACAATCGCGGTAGGGAGTTTGGACAGGTTCTCCGAGCTTCTCAATGGGTTTCACGACAATCGCGGTGAGAAGCTGGGAACGGCTCTCCAAGCTTCTTAGACGCTGCCAAGAGAATATTGGCCTGAGCACAGTGCACTATTCTCGGCGAATTACTCGGCGAGATACGGCGCGATACTCGGCGATATACTCGGCGAGATACGCCGAGCTACTCGGCAAGATACTCGGCGAGAATCAATCCCATATTCTTTTTTTTTTCGCGGGAGTATTATTGTAAGTAGGAATAAGCAATGAATTAAGCAAATGTGAAGAGTAGAACGATAATCAAAATTAGAACATAAAGAATATTTTCATTATAAAAACATCCAGTATAACTTTTCAAACTACTTAATAAAAATATCATTCTTTTAACTTTTAACCAAAATTCGGAGTCAAAATCTTGTCACCTTTTAAAAGCCTAACCATCCTCAAGAAACGTCCTGTATAGAACGTCCGAAAAAGATCCCAAAAACAAAATTAAAAATAAACCCTTCGTACTTCATACGAAGTGGTTCACTTGAGAGCCCAAAACGCCCTGGGACGTAACAAGTAAACTGGTGTCAGAAGTGGGATACCGGAAATTCTTGAGATTGGTTATCTTGTCAACACTTTGCAAAATTTAAAATTTCATTCGTTCCAAAAATTTTCAAATTAAAAAAAAATTTCATTTGGAAAACAAATTCTAAAATTAAGATATTTATATATTGTAACGGAACAGAGACCCACCCTGTCGACATACGTGGGATCCCCGTCGATAACCGAGCGCACGCTCATACCGAGCATCGTCTTGAGCCGCGAGACACCTAAACCGGCGAAGAGAGACATCGCACGCGAATGTAAGCCCCGCCCACCGACAATCGGCGGCGAACCAAATTCAAATATAAGGAGTATTAGTCGTTGCAACGCGATCCTAAAGTTGAAAGCTAAGCATAATCGCCGTTGCAACAACGTCACCGATCATGCGATCGATGACGAGAAATAGGGGAACCGACAGACTTTAAAAGCCAGCACAACGCGAACCGAGCACTCAGTATAATTATCCGACTACCTACCTACACTCCTTGTAAGAAGCGAGCTCTGGACATCGCCGGCCTTCGTGGACTACTCCATGAGAAAGAGACCTGTCTCCCTGAGTTTAAAGAATTTTCGAGAGAGTTAATTGGAAAGAGATAGCCCAACTCAGATAGTTAGCCGATCGTGCGATCAGCTAAGCAGCTCGTGCGATCCCAGCACCGTGGATCATAGCACAAGATTCACGTACTTCGTTTAGGTTGAAAAGATTTCCGTGTTGTATTAAAAGGAGGTTTGAATTTTGAGACATATTCTCAGAATATCAGAATATCGAACGGATAGGGGCGCATTGAAGCAAACAGTTTTCTGTCGAGTGCTCGATCCTCGGATACGTGAGCCGCCGATAGAGTTCGAGAGAAAAACTGCAAATATAACATTCGTCGTTCCTCGGTACTTCAGGCGCTGAACGGCCAATGTAGCTTCTAAGTTTATTACAATTTTAAATCGCATTATTCGAATTAGCATCCTTGAGCCAGGTTAGCTCTATTCGCCGAACACCAAGGGACGCGAATAAACGGTGCTAAAATTTTAGTTTTGTATCATTTAACATACTTCAACGGAGTGATCTCCGCATAGTCGAGGCGAATCGACGCGTTTTTCCCGTACCTCAATTTCACATATAAGACCACTAGAAAGCAATAGATCCGGATTAAATTAGCCTTAGAATTCAGAACATCATAACACCTTTCCATTTCCTCGCCGAGAACTCGTGATGAACGTCTCAAGTCCTCGGATATGTTACAGAAAAATTTCTGAAGTTCTATCCCAAATCATAAATTCCCTGACAGCCCGTACGACTGCCCCGAGCACAAACTCGCATTTCAATTGAACATAATAAATTACAACGGGAAAAATCGCAATATATATATATATATATATTGTTACGTCTCGCGGTCGGTATTTGTGTGAAACGCGACAGTTAACGTTGCGAGTTGCTCCTTTTTAGGCTCGTGATTACGAGCCAGGGACAGGAGCGCGAGTCTGTTGTGGTATTTTATTTAAAGTTTTGTTCCTTACCTGGGTTCGTTGAACCTATTACTCCAACGTAACGATTTCCACCGTGGAAGCGTCGGAATCCTCGTCGTCTGGCGTCGCTATCGGCTGAGGATGGTATTCCTGCGGTGGAATCGTCGGGGTTCGTATTGGCGCCGGAATGTACGGGTCGTCAAACACACACGTCGGCCGTCGGATCGGCGTCGGCAGAACACGTGCGATCGGAACACGTTTTTTCTCACCACACTTATAGAGTACAAAATTGTCTCGCAAAACAAGTTCTGGCGGAATAACGCAATTCACAGTCGGAACGTTCAAACAACCAGCGGGGCTATCGCTGGTCGAAACGCTATTGACGACCGGAACGATGGCGGAACTGCCAGCGGAATTTCCAGCGACGTTACCGCTGGAAGTTCCGAGGGCTATCGCTATCGCTCTGCGCAATTGATATTTTACGCCGCTTCGGTGTTTCTTCCCCATTGACGGAATAGGGAGAAAGGATTGAGCGGGAACGACAGAAATTGGCGTGCGGATTGAATTACGCACCGCCAATTAAGGTTAAAGACGCACTGCGTGCAATGCAATCCAGCACTGCAGTACTTATAAAAATCTAGAGTCGCACACCAGGCCTTTGCCGGCGACGCGACGTTAGGGTGTTTGTTTCACGTGCAAAGCGATCTAGCACCGTGAAACAATCACAAAGATTTTGGCCGATTGCGTGCAAAGCGATCTAGCACCGCAATCGCCTGAGGAAAAGAAGACAGTGTGTTGAAAATTCGAGGATTAATCGAAGAGCTCGGGAAAGTGGATTGATAGTCCGTTTGTTATCACCACGAAGCACGAGATTAAGATTAATCACAGTTTATTGACAAGAACTTTAAACACAATAACCGAAATTAACTACTAATTACAAAATATAACAAGGATGAGTACGTTGATGAACTTCAGTGAATATCGGTGGTCGAGACCGGCCAATAATTATCGCGACTTCACGTTTCGTACTTCGTCAACGAATGCGTTCGTTACTCGCGTATGCCTGGCTTCACCTTTGTACTTCGCTCTAGGCTTCGAATATTTATTCTCGCGGTTCCGAGGTCTCGACGATACTGATTGCTCTTTTTGTACGAGCTTGACCATTACGACTCTTGTCCCCTCTTTTCGTGATTAAAAGATGCTGACAACGAACGGCGAGATGATCCGTTGCACGCTGCATCCCTCGATTCCTAGGAATCGAGGATGCTGACGCGCGAGGGAACATCTCTGCTCGTCCCGTCGCACGGTCTTTCGTTACCCTATACCTTAGCTGATAAGTTTATCTAGTGCGAGACTCGCTGCTCCTCTGCTGAGGTGAAGTCATCTGCAGGGCGGTGAAGTCATCGAGTTTATCGGAACCATCCTGATAACATCCACGGAAGGGGTTGGGGGTCCGGAGTATTTCACCCACTTGTTCTATATCGCGGAGAATTTTCCCGGTCCATACGCAGGTGTGCTAGGTTAGTGGGGAAACTACGACCCGCTACCGTACGTCTACCGCCCGGTAATAGAGGCACCGGGAGAATAAACCAATAACGAATTTAACGTTGCGTAACCGATTCGTTATATTACAACACGGATCGGAATCAAATAATAAATATTTTAAATAAATAAACTGGCAAACTGGTAGTAAACTGGTGTCAGCTCACTAAAGTTTAATAAATCGCTCGCGATGGCAAACGAAGCGCCAGCCGCGCTCGACTTGTCGACGCAAGCGCTGCAGAACGTCAGCACCGCGATGCAAAACATGACGTTATATAATCGGTACGGGAATTTGCCCGTTTTCGACGGGAAGAATATGTCGCTAAGGGATTTCCTGCAGGATCTTCAAAATGTGGCAAACTTCGTGCCAGCGGAAAACGAACCGGAATTCGTCGCGGCGGTAATATCCAAATTACGGGGAACGGGTGCCTACGAGTTGTGGTCCTCACTGAGGTTCCAACCGCTTACTGGTAACATCCCAAAATCTTCGGAGATAACACCTCACCCGCCGAGCACGGACTGATCACCTGGGCTCCGGCAGTACAACAACAGCCTCTTTAATCAAGCGGACGTGTTTTTTAATCAATAACTTTTTGCACCGCCCAATAATGCCTACGCATATCGTGCGTACGTTGAAACATTCTTGAACTATGGCTCCGCGGCAAAAGCGTCGCATCTCACTACGGCTTTGTGGTATGCCGATACACCGGGTGGTTTTGAGTTACCGCCTGGCGCGAGCCTGAGCAACAACGGCCAAGACGCTAGAGTGAGTTATATCAAAGGAGCACGGACCCTGGATATGATTGGTCATCTCCACTGTGATGTATTCAATCAAGACAAATTTTTGCCAAACGGCGTGGAAGTACGGCTGAGTCTCGTGCGCTCAAAAGACGATTTTTGTCTAATGGAATCACCAGAAAAAGATTGTACGCACAAGATAATCTTTCACGATACAACACCGGTGATAAGACGCGCGAAAATCAACCCCGGAGTGCTTATAGCGCATGCAAAAATGCTATCCAAAACAAAAGCAAAATATCCTATAACACGTGTGGAGGTTAAGGCATTTACCATGCATAGCGGCATCGCTGGCGATACACTGGAGAATGTAATACTCGGCCAACTACCAAAACGTATAATCCTTGATTTTGTTAGCAACAAAGCATTCAACGGGAATAAAGCGGCAAATCCCTTTAACTTCCAGAATTATCCGATCAATGTTCTATCGCTCTACGTTGACTGCCAGCAGATACCTGGGAAGCCGCTACAGCCAGAGTTTGACACCAATAAAACTTGGATCGAGTGCTACCACACCCTTTTTTCCGGCACAGGTATACACTGTAACGCGGTCCTGCAATCCAAAATTTCTGAAAGAATTGCAGCAGCGCGCCGCCACACAAATAATGACGCCCGTTGCTTCCCTCGATTCTTTTTGCCACAATTGTGGGCGCCAGGTAATTGGTCGCCCCAATTACCAAGGGCTTTCCTTCTCCGCCGATTATTCCTCTTACCAGTTAGCCTTGGGGTGCAGTTCGGGGACGTAACGACACAACATTCAACAAATAAATCTCGAGACTCACTAACTTTCTCATAAAAAAAATCGACAATGCTTCGAATTTATTTCGTACTTCTACAATAATCGTCAAAGAATTCACAACTAATTTCACGTGTTTTATTACACGGTCTCCTTGCGTAAGCGATACAACAAAATAATCGGAGGGGTCAGACGCAGAGAGACTCGCGATTCAACAAAGCGGTTTTCGTCCGCACTCGGTGAAAAAGGAAAAGATCGCACTGCGTGCGCCTACCTTCTACAATTAATTCCGCCTCGGTCTCGCGATCTCGATCCTCAGTCCTTCCTTGAGGGTTTCGCCGTCGGTTCGATGGTACTACTTCCGTCGTCTACAGCGTATTTTCCACGAGTTCCGACTCGAGTCCTTCCTCTACGATCTTTCTTTTCGCAAAATACCACGCTGGCCTATTCCTGTCTAAACTCTACCACGCGTCACGCAAGAGTGTCTCTCCGCAGCTGTTCGCACGTAAATTCGGGTATCGCGGCCCGCGTAGAAAAAAGAATATGGGATTGATTCTCGCCGAGTATATCGCCGAGTATCGCGCCGTATCTCGCCGAGTACTTCGCCGAGAATAGTGCACTGTGCTCAGGCCAATATTCTTTTGGCAGCCTCTGAGAAGCTCGGTGAACCGTTCCCAGCTTCTATCAGTGAGCGTTCTGATTGAAAAAGATGTTCGAACAGTTAAGCTTTAAAGACGCGCGGGCATGGTTCACTTGTTATGGCATTCGGTAATGAGTGCCGAAAAATAAATGGCTGAAAGATGAAAGGAGTTCCTGTAGCATGTCGTGCGGTGTAGGGGAACGTGAAAGTATTCGTGAGATGATGCTCGTTGGGACGACCGAAGAGATGCGTCTTTCGCGCTGACGAGTTTCTGGATGTAGGGGGCTACTGAGGAGTACCTGATTTTGTGGACAGTCTGACCGAGGAATAGAAGACGGCGATTTCGTACTGACAACCACCTCAGTCGATGCCTGTACGGCGTGATGTGCTCCTCACGTTTGACATTGAAGATGAAACGGATTGATGAGTTCACAAGTGTTTGAAGTTTGTGGTCAAGTTCGTTCGTGACGTCATGATAGACTAAACAGCAGTAATCAATCAAAGGAAAAATAAATGAATTTACTAGGTTGACTTTAAGTGATAGCGAGAGTGAATTTTTGTGGCGCTTTAACTTATGCAGGGAAAAATGCACTTTTCGAGAGATCGAGGCGATGTGACGATTCCACGATAGGTTAGCAGTCATTATGACTCCTAGATTACGAGCTTCAGTGACGAACGGGATGGGAGTGCCGTCTATAATGACTAGCGGAAGCACGTTGAGGTCTATGGCTCTGACATGAGCGTCGCTACCGATAATCATGACTTTGGATTTCGCAAGGTTCAGTTTTAGATCGTTGGAATTGGCGTAGACAGAGATGGCCAGAGCGTCCAATGCTATTCTCTCGAGTCCTTGGCGTAGCTGTTGTGGATGACAATGCAAGTAAATTTGCATGTCGTCGGCGAATATCATGTGATTGGAATACTTTAGAGAGCTGCTGATGTCGTTTATGAAGAGTGAGAAAAGTAGGGGACCGAGAAGAGAACCTTGGGGTACACCCGAGGTAACAGGTCGCCAAGACGAAGGTGTGCTATTCTCACCGACGACCGCTTGAGTACGGTCAGTCAAATACGAATAGAACCAGTTTAAAGTAGAATGAGAAAAGCCGAAGGTTTTCAATTTATATAGAAGACGCTTGTGAGAAATTGTGTCAAAAGCCTTACTGAAGTCGAAAAGAATTAGTATCGTTAATTTCCTTTCGCCGACAGCTTTCCGTAGATCGTTATTAACTCGAAGGAGAGCGGTTTGCGTGCTAAAGGCTGCTCGATAGCCTGATTGTCTGGGGTCCCAGAGATTATTGCGATCGCTGAAGTCGGACACCTGCTTGTGAACGATACGCTCAAGGATTTTAGAAATTTCAGGAAGGATAGCAATGGGTCGGGTGTCGGAGGGAGAGAGAGGTGTACGAATTTTCGACAGCGGTCAGATGAAAGCAGTTTTCCAGGCTTTGGGATAATGGCCACAATGAAGGGAGCTATTGAACAGTTTTAGGAGTAAAGGATAGATGTCGGGACTAGCTTGATTAATGCAGAAAGCAGAAGCAGGGCAGCATGGGCGACCTGTGTAGCTCGACGCCCTATAACACTAATAAAAAAAAAAAAGAAAGAAAGCAGAAATGTTATCGGAACCAGAGGAGTGGGAGTTCGTGGAAGAACGTTTGAGGGCGTCGAGTAAATCGTCAATAGATATATCCGTCAGACCGAAAGAGGGCTCGAGGTGGGGATGTTGAGCAAGTATTACAGTGAAATCGGCTGGTGTGCAAGCTTCAGAAGCGTTCGATACAGACGAGTAGAAATTATTTAATTCGTCGGGCGAAAAAAATGTCAGAGGCGACGTGAGCGACGATTTGACAAGTCCGAGGCGTGCGACTTCCTTCCATAGTGTGTTGGCGTTAGATATACTATTGAGATGTTGAAGCTGGTAACGATTTCTTGCGGCTTTGATGTCGTTGTTGAGTTCGTTTCTAGTGTGTCGATAGATTTCATAGCTTAATAGATTGTTGGTGCGTTTCGCTTGTTTGAATAGTAAATTTCGGTGCTTAATACGCGTCTTAGTTTCTTCAGTGAGCCACGGGACAAACGGCTTTTTCACTGTGAAGGTGCGTAACGGCGCATGCAGATCGATAGCACGAGAGAGAACTGCGAAGGTTGAGAGGACATGCGACTCTAGCTCTGCTGACGAAGTAGCGAGATTTCAAGTTAAACGCGCAAACAGTTCTCCATTGAGTGACGCACGATATGCAAGCGCATCAAAGTTACGAAAATCGCGTCGCGTTAGTTGGCGTCGTTCGAGGGATGAAGCGTCGAATTCGAATTCAATTTCTATAAGGTCGTGTCCTGCGATAAACGGAGCTTCGGATTTCGTGTGAGAATGTACTTTGTCTGGTGAGTCCGTGATCAAAACGTCAAGCCAAGAGTCGAAAGTTGATGTATGAAAAGAGTTGCCGGAATTTACGAGAAAGAGAGAGAGGGAGAAGATCCAGTTCCTTAGATAGTCAGACTCGAAAAACGTGGTGGAAAGATTGCAGTTTAGGTCGCCTCCGATGATTATATTTTGATAGGCATGCGAAAACCGCGAAAAACACTCCAAAAAGTCGTTGCGGAGAATGCCTTTCGGACGCCTGTAAATCGACGCAAATAGCAACGGTTTTGACTCGTTCGACAAATGTCGATGATTAGAAATTCTCGCGAGTTTGTGAAAATACTAGGAGAAGCTGCAAGTACTTTAGATTTGAGAGATTCGTGAACGTAGCATGCGACTCCCCCGCCCTCTTTATTCTCGCGATCGTTTCGTATAATATAATAATTTCTTAGACTTACTAAATCATCCGAAATGTGCTCGTGCAGCCACGTTTCAGAAACAGAAATGATGTGAAAAAAGTTATTCGAAAAGTACCAACGAAGATAGTCGATGTGTCCGAGTAGCGAATTTGCATTGAATTGAGCCACTTTGAGTGCTGATTTATTTTTATTGAGGACTAGATCGGATGTCACGATTTTGTCGGGAAGTCAATCAATACGAGCCAGGTCGGCCTCGAAAAATATCGGAATGGTCGGAGAGCCGTCGCTGCGTCGAGCCGAGATGCGGCCCGATCGGACCCATATGTACTTGCAACCAGTTGCTTTAGCTTTAGCTTTGGCACGCTTGAGTAACGCATATTTATCCGCGGGTAACATTTCGTTAACAAATATATAACCGGCGTGCTGAGCTCCGAAGACGTCTTTGGCCGCTAAAGCGCGCTTGATACGTTTTTTGTCGATAATGTAATCGCGGACCTGAGCTGACTTAAGAGTTACAACATACGATCGAGTATTGTTGACCGGGTTCTGTGGATTCGTTTGTTGATTTCCGTCGACGGGCTTGGGCTTCAGATTGCGAGCATCGAGTACGTCGTTGAGCCGATGGGGAACGTCGAGGGCCTTGAAAACGATGGACACGATGTTGACGGTATCGTCGGTGATATTGCTCGGGATGCCTCCGATGATAAGCTCGGTAGAGGATTCGTCGTGCGAGAAGGCAGTCTTAAGTGACTCGACTTGGCGTTGAAGATAAGCGTTTTGCTGTGTAAGATTTCCAAGAGCCGCGTCGTGTTCTTCGATATTTTTGATAAGCTGAGGCACGCCACTGACCTTTTCAGCGATGTCTCGATTAGTAAGTTGTTGTTCGTGAATGAAGGAGTCCATTTTAGCTTCGGACGCGGTCAGTTTATCGACAGTTAATTGAAATTTATCGGGCGGGTTAATATTCGCGGACGTATTCGCGTTTACATTAGTATGCATGTTCGGATTGGCGAGAGGAACGAAAGAATTACCAATTTGATGCGAAAAACTCATGGTCGGTAAGAGCGGGCTCGACACGTCGGGCAGCAAAAACCCAAATTGTTTGACGCAGCAAGCGGTCGCTGATTTATAGCGAATAAAAGATTTGCAGCAGCCCGGATGAAATTTTTTCGTACAAATGTCACAGCAAAGAGTTTCACCAGCAATGTTTTTCGAGCACTTGAAACACTTTGGGTTCTGCATGCAGAATTCGCGTTACACAGGTAAGGTAGATCACGGCGCGTGGTAAATAGCAATGCGTGACCTTCCTTATCGATCGGCTTATCGATCGACAGTGAGCTGAGCGTGGAAGATCGATGTACTGAGCAGGGTGTTCAGTGTCGATGGATCCCAATGAAGATGGCGCCCAGGTGTGAAGGCAAGCAGAAGCAAGAAAGCAAGAAGAAAGCGCATGCGTGATGCTGTGACGTGAGGATGGATGATACTTTCACGGCGAAACCAAGATTTGTAGGTTAGATAAAGATGTTGCAATTTTCCCGAATTAACCGTGGTAGACTCGATGAGGCACGAAGACTGATTAGGGTGAAATTGCAACTTATGGCTTGCAGAGTCTGTAACAAGAGCGGCCCGAGGGCACAAGGCGGCAGAGAAAGGTCGAACCGGAGAAGCGAACAGAAATGATCGACGCTTGTACTTACAGAGAGATTGGTTGATTGGTTGATTTATTATGCCTTAGTAAAAACTTTTAGGCAAATCGTGAAACGTAATCAGTATACAAACTTAAAAATTAGATAACATAAGATACTCCGTGAGTATTTTCGAATAGAATAAACATATTTTGAGTACGAAGAAATAATAATCAAAACGCAAAATATAATAATCGAGAAAACAAGTAGAATAAACTAAAAATAAAAAATAAAAATAAAAATAATAGTCGAAAATCACCATACCATAATGAACCATAAGTACATGTGTTTTCGCTATTGTCGTTCGAAATCGGCTAGCTCAGACTGCAGTAGGTAATCGAAAAGCTTACACTTAAATGCCTCACATGTCGCCTCGTTGGTGAGCAGTGGCGGTAACGAGTGCCAAAAGTAGACCGCAGAAAGATGAAAAGAGTTTCGATAACAAGCCGTGCGGTGAATAGGGATGTGAAAGTATTCCGGCATACACGTTCTTCTTTGTGAGGCGCGTAGTGAAGCATTCTTTACAGTGAAGAGTTCGCTTAAATATTCGATGCTATCCCCGTGCCTGACTCGATAGGCGTATGTACCAAGGAATAAGAGCCTCCGATTTCGTACCGATAGCCAGTTTAACCTAAGCCTAAATGGAGTAATATGCACGTCCCGTCTCAGATCGAATATGAAGCGAATCGTGCAGTTAACTAGTTTTTGAAGTTTGCGATCGAGCTCATTTGTTAGGTCGTGGTAAACTAGGCAACAATAATCAATAAGCGGAAATATAAGGGTTGTAACTAACCTAATCCTAAGGTCCAGAGAAAGCGAAAGCTTGTGAAATTTCAATTTATGTAGCGAATAATGGATTTTCTGCGATATTGATGCTACGTGATTGTGCCAAGATAAGTCCACGCTCATGATAACACCGAGGTTTCGCGCCTCGGTAGCGTACGGAATAACTTGACCGTTAACGACAATCCGTGGAAGATTATTGAGGTCGACCGATCTAACGCATGCATTACTACCAAGGATCATTACTTTCGATTTGGCGAGATTAAGTTTAAGTCTGTTGGATTGAGCGTGATTGAAGATGGCAGAGGCATCTTGCGCAATTCTCTCGAGACCCTGGTGAAGTAACCGAGGGAAACAGCTCAGGTAGATCTGCGTATCGTCGGCAAAGATCATGTGATTGGAATATTGAAGACTAGAGCCGATGTCATTAATAAAAAGTGGGAAGAGGAGTGGTCCCAACACCGACCCCTGTGGCACTCCTGTCGTCACAGCTAGCCAATTCGAAGGTGAATTTTCTTCGTCTAAGACTGCCTGAGATCTGCCTGTAAGATAGGAGTAGAACCAGCGCAACGTGGATTGAGAGAAGCCAAAGGTCTTTAGTTTACTAAGCAATAGTGCATGAGACACGGTGTCGAAGGCTTTACTGAAATCGAACAGTATAAGAATGGTAACTTTCTTCTCATCGACGCCCTTGCGTATGTCGTCCGTTACTCGTAGTAAAGCCGTTTGGGTGCTAAAACCCGCTCTGTAGCCAGATTGTCTTGAATCGAGGAGATCGTTTTCATCGATGAAACGTGAAATCTGCTTGTGCACAATACGTTCTAAGATTTTAGAGAGTTCAGGAAGATTAGCTATGGGGCGAGTGTCAGAAGGAGAAAGAGGAGTCCGTATTTTTGATAGCGGTCTTATAAAAGCCTGCTTTTATGCAGAAGAGAGAGACTTTGTCGACACCGGAAGAGTGAGAGCTGGAAGGAGATCGTTTTATAGCTTCGAGAAGATCGCTGCAGGTAATTGGATTAAATGAAAAAGAGAGTGGGGGGTCGGGAACTAGAGACAGAGCGGTATCGAACTGATTTATCGAGTAAGCCGGGGAGGAATTAGAGACGGACGCATAGAACGTATTGAGCGTATCAGCTGAGAAAAATTGAAGAGGAGATGCTAACGACGATTTGACAAGACCCATCCGCGTAAGCTCTCTCCACAACTTGTTAGGATCGTTAATATTGCGTAAACTTTGAAATTGGAATTGACTCTTGGCGGTTTTGATCGCGTCGTTGAGTTCATTTCTTGCTTGACGATAGATAGCGAGATCTAGTAGACTATTGGACCTTTTGGCTCGTTTGTATAATACGTTCCGGTTTTTAATTTTATTCCTGAGTTCATCTGTTAGCCACGGTGCTGGAGGCCTCTTCACAGAAAAAGAGCGAAACGGTGCGTGTTGATCGAGAGCATCCAGCATCGACTGCGATATGTTGAGAGTGAGCGAGTCTAAATCGTTCGTCGACCGAACAGCACCGCGCGATTTTAGATTGTGGAGAACATCGTTGAGAGAAGCATGAAAGTTACTTGCGTTAAATCGTCGAAAGTCTCGTCTTACGAGCTGGCGCGGTTCAAGAGACGGAGCATCGAATTCATATGAAATTGAAAGCAAATCGTGACCGGCTATGAATGGTGCATCGGTTTTAGAGGACGCACAGAGTTTATCCGCTGAATCGACAATAATGACGTCAAGCCACGAGTCGCAGGTCGCTGTGTGGAACGTAGATTCAAAGGCAACAAGGTGCAGGGAGAGAGAACAAACCCAGCTTCTCAGATACTTCGATTCAAAAGACAAACCCAGCTGGGACCCAGCTGGGACAAACCCAGCTTCTCAGATACTTCGACTCAAAAGATTGCAATTAATATCACCTCCGATAATGATATTTTGATACGCATGAGAGAATTGCGCAAGACGATCAGAGAATTCATCGAGCAAGAGGCCCTTCGGACGTCGGTAAATCGATGCTAACAGCAAGGGCGGCGAATAATTAGATCGAAAGTCAATGATTAGGAACTCGGGGGAGTTAGTGAACTCACTAGGGGAAGAAGCTAGGACGGTTGCTTTGAGTGATTCGTGAACATAGCAAGCTACACCACCCCCTTCCTTCCCTTCACGATCATTACGAATTATAAAGTAGTTGTTTAATTTTACAAGGTCATCCGAGATATGGGAGTGCAGCCAAGTTTCCGATATAGATATCACATGAAAAAAGTTCTCTGAAAAGTACAATCGAATGAAATCAATGTGACCAAGAAGTGAGTTAGCATTGAATTGCGCAATTTTTAAACGTTTATTGTTATTAGCCATCATCGTAGTTGAAGTGTGCTCGATCGGAACTGCCGGTCAACCGAGGAGTGCGAGATCAGAGTCAGAGTGAATAGTTATAATCGGGCCACCGTCGAGGCGGCGAACAAGAATGCGCCCCGATCTGACCCACACATACTTGTGTCCCGTGTTTTTCGCTTTGTCTTTAGTGCGGCGCAAGAGACTGTACTTTTCAGCTGACAATAACTCGTTAACGTAAACGAATCCCGCGTGCGAAGAGCCAAATACGTCCGAGATTGAAATATTACGTTTAGCTCTCTTCTTATCAATAATGTAATCTCTGACCTGCGCCGATTTCAACGAGACGACGAACGATTGCTTAGCATTGGACGAGGTTTGCGGCACAGATTGTTGATTTCCTCCGATTGCTTTACGATTCATTAGACGCACTCCGAGAACATCGCTGAGCAAATGGGAAACTTCGAGAGTGTTGAAAACTTTGGTAATGATTTGGACCTGATCAAAGTTAATGTCGCACGGGACA
Organism: Ischnus inquisitorius; assembly: GCA_963924025.1. NCBI lineage: Eukaryota > Metazoa > Arthropoda > Insecta > Hymenoptera > Ichneumonidae > Ischnus > Ischnus inquisitorius. The sequence goes on from OZ001252.1 coordinate 1,246,435, forward strand.
CCTGTGACAATTAGCTCGCTGGAAGAAGGTGCGGCGGAGCCAGTTGCTTTTAGTTGGTGAACTTCTCGTTTTAAGTATTCGTTTTGTCTGGACAACTGATTTAGCAAAGCATCGTGTTCTTCGAGTTTTTTGATGAGATTAGGTAGTCCGCTGACTTTCTCGGCAATATCTCTATTAGTCTGGAGTTGCTCGTTAATGAACTTGTCCATCTTTTCGTCTGACGCTGTGAGTTTATCATAAATCTGTTTCAATAGATCATTCAAACCTCCATGGGCAGATATGCCACCCACAGATTGAGTAAAGCTGATGTTCGAAGGGCGCGGAGAAGAATTTGGCAGAAGATACTTAAAACTTTCGACGCAACAAGTATTAGCTGTTCGATATAGTATATGGGTCTTGCAGCAGCCCGGATGAAATTTTTTATCGCAGATAGAGCAGATGAGAGAATCACCGGCGATGGTCTTCGTGCACTTGTCGCACTTGATGGTCGGGATGCGGGGGTTTGAGTCTACGCTGAGGAATTCCGGTTGGATCCGGAAATGTTACCTTGGCGACCGCTAATTGGAGTAAGATGAGCAGTAGATCGATGGTATCGATCGCGACGTCGAGCAGCAGATCGATTATCCCGTGAGGAGGGCAGCGATTTGTCGACGACAGATGGCGCAGAGAGATAGGCGAGAGATAGGCGATAGCCCGAACGGCGTCTCCAAGCGTAAGGCGCATGCGCACACCAGCTTACATCAGCCGATAGGCGTTCAAGGCCACCGTCCCAGAAAGTGAGGTTAGCAAAGCGAGTTGCAATTCGTCCAGATATCACTGTCCAGATTAGAGGAAAAGCGGAATTTATACGTTCACAACGAAAATGCAACTTTCAGCATGCGATAGCCTGCAACAAAACGGCCCGAGGGCACCAGGTGGCAGAGAGAGAGATTGATTGATTGATTGAATAGTTTATTATGCCTTAGTAAAAACTGTTAGGCAATGTTGAGAACATCGAGTGCGAAAGACTTACAACTAGAATTATAACCGAGGAATAAGTACCGTGAGTACAGGGGTACAGATTTCATGCGTTTTTCAAGAAGGGAAGTAGACATGAAGAGTAGGGTTATAAAATGTAGAAAACTTAACAAGTAAAGAAAATCTGTGA